>OMLF01036499.1:8243-34685 GCA_900302615.1 Holocentrus rufus | reverse complement strand
TCGGTTTATTTCAAAACCTTTGCAGTATAGCACAATCACCAGCAGATGTCAGTAAAGGACTTTTCAGAACTTCAGTATCTGGTCCTTCCAACTGACTTGCGTTGGTATTCGCAATGAAATCTGGTATAAACCTTTGATATTGCTTTATTTACTCGAGTAGGATATTAAATCACTGGCTTTACATTAACACAGGAGATGCATTTCAGTCTCATCACTGTGATCTCTATCAAGAAGTTGCCAGGTCTTCTTGAATGTAAGTGAAATGTTGACATTTTGAATCAAAATGAAATATTTGATGAGTAAATGTCACAATTTTAAATAATGAGATCCACAACAGTTTGTGAGGCAAAAGCAAAACTTAAAAAAAAGTGAAATATTACATTACTGATTTATTGCTGTTGCTAAAATGCTATGATCTTTGATACCCATAAAACATATTTCAGTGGAAGTTTGAGTTTTAGTTGTGTTTAGTTTCCTTGAGTACAAATATATTGTGGCTCCGGTCACTTAAATATAAAACTTTATCTCCACAGAGTTTACTGGAGGTGACACTTGTTCATATGCAGTAATGTTATTTCCTCATAAAGGATGAGTCTTTTCTGAATGACGATGGAAGAAGTAAAACTGAGTCCCACAGGAACATGACTGAGCCATGTCCATAATTAACAGGTTTTCTGGTACATGTCTGTATTTTCCAACAGTACAGAAAATGGTTTCATGACAAAAAATGCCTTGTCTGTTTCCAGAACGACAGGGTGGGTTGTGGACATTCACTGACAGACTACCTTTGTGGTAAAAGATTTGTGCCTACCCACATGTCCTGACCCAACTTTTCCTGCATGAAAGGATACCTGCTTATGAAGAGGCTTAATATCTCTTCATATGGTGTGGGTGGGGATACCTGGGGGGAAATATGGATTAAGGTTAAGCTGGTTTTAATGTTAAAATCATTTTTCAAAACAAAGTAGCAAGACTTTCTCTATATTGCCTGAAATTTGTGGTTAAAGCAGTCACGAGATTGGCTTACTGAAATAGATATGAAAGCAGGCAAAATATGTTACCATTAGATTCAACCCTGCCTACTAACTTTTTACAAAGCCTCCAAGACCAAGTAACCTAAACATGAAGTGTTTTAGGCTGGAATTCGGCAAGTTACCCTCATTGTCATTGTTAAAGTGCTTGAATTAGAACTGCCTTTATCTTAGTTCTCCAGGGTGCCGAATGTTCTGGATCTTTTGCATTAAGAGCATCATGCGAAATTTGGGGTAAAGCAAACTGACCCAGAGGAGCAATTCCAGCTGCTTGCCTGACTTGCTATAAGTGCGGAAGAATGAAAGCAGAACTTTATGTCCATCCATTTTCACCAATTACCAGTGTTGTTATTGTTATCATTGTTTTTAGCATTGTCATGGAGAATATTTCATGTGTTCTCGTGATGATTTGATGATGATGACAAAGAGGAAGAAGATTGCTTCTCAAGTTCAGGACGCACAAGGAATTGTGCGTGTCTCTTTATTATAGAGATTCATTTCTCTGTCATCCTCTCGGTAAGAATTTTAAGTGTTGCTCCATCAATATCATTCTCTAAGACACAATAAATGACAAACAGAAGTCACTGGAAGACAGTATTTTCCAAAAACTAAAATAAAATAACCTCCAAAATAACTAACTCTTTGACGCTACAAGCATGAATGTTTTTCACAATGTGCACAGGTATACTGGTCCCAAAACTCAAGTGAATGAATTACTTTTACAAAAGTTAGGATCTCTTCTCCTTGAATGCCATCAAGAACTAAAAAATCTCAACTTTTGCTATCCAATCAGCATAATTTAAGTCTGTGAAGATTCTCATTCATCCAGGTCATGGTACTTCTAAGTGCTATACAAAGGCAACTGGACTTGCTTTAGGTTCAAGAAGACATTTTGCCTCTCACCCAAAAGGCTTTTTCAGTTCTGAGCTGAAGAAGCCTTCAGAACTGAGGGCCTCTTTTGGATGAGAGGTCAAATGTATTCTAGAGCCTCAAGCAAGTCCTGTTGCCTTTGAATAGCACTTCAAGTTTGATTTGAGATGTAGTTTCATGTTTATTTATAGCCCTGCATATCACCCATTACAGTCTCAAAGAGCTTTATAGGTCCACAGTTTGTAGAAAACAAATGACTCCGACCTCACGCTAGACAAGAAAAACTCAAAAATAAAAATCCCCAAAAGCCAAAAGGGGTCAAGCAAAGTCAAATCACAGCAAATCTAACAAATTGCAGCCACCTAAGACGGGTGAGACCCATGCATGTGGAACAACGCAGAACCTGGCTACTCACACAAATGGGAAAGAGATAACTAGTTTTGTAGGTTTATGATAAAGGAGAAACAAGGCATGGACTAGAGAATGGATAATAGAGAAACTAGAGGAGGACTATTCGTGGTCAAAGGCTGAAACCTTCCTCCATGGTTACATAGTGCTTAGGTTTGACAGTTTGACCAAAAGATAAATAAAACAAATAGCTCTTAAGTTTGGCTTTGAAAAGGTAGACCACTCCAGAGATAGGGAATTGGAAAAGGACAGGAAAAGACAGTTGCATGCATCAAATGCTATATCCATGGCTGTATCATTTTGAATTTCCAGGGTTCTTGTTCTCTGTGGGTTCTTACAAAATCTTACAAAATTTGAGAAATTCAATTATCTAATGTAAAGCCTTGTATTTCTTACATTTTCTTAAAGGAATTGTGCAAATAAGACAGCTTCAGAGTTGCTGTTAGGTCTATTTTTCACTTTGACAGAGCAAAGCTAATGACTCCTGTAGACTTCAAGTCTTTATGGTAAGCTAACATATAATGCTACCCATAGGAACTGAACCAGGGGGCTTACAGAAGTGAAAATGGTACTGAACATTTTGTCTCAGTCTGGGTAAGTCAGAAAAAGGGTATTTTGCTCAAAATGTTGGAGTGTTCCTTTAAGTGCCACTTTCTCAGGCTGAATTTTTTAACCCCATATTGTGTTTATTTTTGTCATGAATTGCTATTAATTTCAGGTGGCATTAAAAAGTCTTACCTGCAGAAACTCCATCCCTCTGTCGCATCTGGTGTCTTTGTGTTAGTCCAAGAGAAATATTTTGGAGGTGGTACACAACCAATTACAGTCGTTTGAAATATAAATATTTACCCTCAAATCGAAGAGACCAGTGTGCTCTGTAGAGGCTTACAATCCATGGATAGTGCAAGAGATAGTTCAACTCAGGTTTAAATTTGTCGGGAAAAGGGGTCTAGAACTCTGTCAGACACTGACTAAGGAGGACAAGCAACCAAGCCAATTGCACCCAATTTGTGGAGCTAGGGCAATATCACAAAGGTGCCACAGAGGCAGGTAAAGGTGCCAGTGAGCTCCATCCTTTAAAACAAAGCTGCCAGTTACTTTTCTGCAGCTTTCCCTGGAAGGGTTGCTTCATAGAGAATGGTGTCTTTTCAATTGCACCAGTTTATTATTCTTTCCATTCTGGCCAAAACCAAATGTTCACTGCCAGAGAGTTCTCTCACAAAATGGATAAGTATCGATTTAATTGCGAGGGGACTGCTGCCTTCCAAAACATCATGCATTACATCAGAGGAAAATGTGCTTGGGCCCTTCAGAATGGAAGGGTCCTGTGACACCATACACAATCCTGTCCAAATGACTCTTGAGAACAGCTGCTGCATGCAATACACAAGAGTGCTCATCTCTGTAAGCTGTTATATCATTATCATGACACATCATAAAGTGTCTTCAAATTCCCCCACTGCCAAACCAAATGCAGAGGATACTAGTGTCCCTTTCACTATATGCTGTGATTTCTTAGAGCCTATTTTATGACTGTCCTGCTGCATTTCCAATTAGGTTCCTATGTAACATACAAAGAGCTCTGATGAATACATCGATCAATGAAAGTCACTCAGAATGTCTTTTTGCAATTCTCTAGTGCCATGTAAAAGACAACCCCTACTCTTTATTCTGTTGACAACTGTATCTAGAACTTTGAGGTCTGGAATGTTATTGGAAAGATTCCTTCTTGCAATGTGAATAGTGACCCAGAGGCCTACCTCTTAAGTAAATGTGTAATCACGAGAAATCTTTAAAAACATGCCAAATACATTTCTAATGTAATATATGTATGCTGAATATGGCTGATATATTTGTTTTTATTTTTTCAGATTATAATTTAATTGCAGCTTACTGTAATAAATTACACCGTCACCATTTTTACATTACTGTGGTCCTGTTACTCCTCTGCGACTTGAGGAAAGAGTTGACATCATCGACAACTCTAGTAGAAACAGATTTACTAGAATGAGTTGTTCCTCGAGTATGCTGCATTCACGTTGCATGGGAAAATCCACTGGAATGCCATAACGGCTCAAAGCAATTTTAAATTTGAGCTGCTCATGTTTTTGAACTTTTTATGAAGCTGTCAAGACACCATGACTGGAGTTTTCTGTAGATTTCGGTTGCACACGGTCAGTTTTTCCACTTTTAACATTTATGCACCTAGTGATGGTATTAGATTTCATGCTTAACACTACTAAACATGGTAACTGCTCTACAAAAGTCCAGCAAGCAGTGACAGAATATGGGAAAATATTAGAAAGGATAGCTATTTAGGGTCCAAATGCATGAACAGCTATGCTGCTATTTACTGCTGTGCTGTACAGCAGGTTCCATCTATGCATTCTACAGCATCAAATCTATGGCTAGCCCTGTCCAGCCCACATGCTGCCTTCAAAGTCTCCTCGTAAACTCCTACTTCCGAGTTGGGAATGCGTAAAGCTTGTCGCTGCATTCATGCGCTGTTTGGTGAGAAATAATTATAGAGTGGCCCCAGCAAAAAAGCTTTATTTTACAAATTGAGCAACACAGAGCTACTCTTTGCAGCAGCATAATATAGGGGATGTTGTTATTATTGTTATTAAGTGCAGTTATTGATGTGTTATTCAATTTATTAACCAAAAGTGGTTGTATATCATGCAAAAGTACATGTCCTGCCCTCTCCTTTTTATTTCCAGTAAGATCAGAAGAAACTCTTACCTTCAAACATCAGTTATAGTTTAAGATAATCATTCATTTAAGCAGTTTTCTTCATCTAGACCACATCAATTTGACACTACTAACTATGAATTTCATTTTATAAATATTTATGTCAGCATAAGAGTAAATTTTACTCCACAAATAAGAATAAAATGAGTATTTGTGGGTATTCCAGTCCTATTCACCACTGTGCAGGGATGTTCAAGTGCGCTTTGGTTTTAGTTCCCATGTTTCCGACAGCATTTGAAGCTAGCATCAACAGCTGCTGTTTGGCTGCTGTTTCTCCAGCATTACTGAATGGATCAAACAGATTTGGCCTCCTCCTCAACATAACTGCAGTAATTTGTCAACAATGAACCGTGTGAAGCGTCGCTCAACCCACGTCTTAATCAGTTGTTCTAAAATGTAAAGGGAGGTACTTATTTGAACAGCGGCGCGCTTTCAATGAACATGTTGAGCACGTCACCGTCGCTCTAATCATTCAAACGCTCGTGCCCGATGCGGATGCGTACGATGGGACGGTAACGAGCCTCGCGGTCTCCGCTCACCGTCATCTCTGTAACTGGAACCGAAAATTAAACGAATAAACGCAACAATGACGGGATTTAACGAGTAACGAGTAAAGTAGTCTTTACTCTATTTCACTTGGATCTAAAGCGTCGTTTTTGTTTACTCCGGGTGAAAATGGCGTCAGGAGCAGGCTGGCAGCCTCCATACACCACCTCGACCAGCAACACCAAATATACCCCCTCTTCAACATCCACTATGTTTTATGAAGGGGGCTTAACGCTGGAATACACTCAAGACCTGCATCTGAAGATGAGCAAGAAGATTGCGCAGCTGACCAAGGTCCGTTCATGTTGATGTTGATGCTGATGCAGGATGTAATGGTCACTTAGAGCAGGTTGTAATGTTGATACAGTGGTATTGTAGAGCAGATGCTGATATGGGATGTGGTTGTAATAGCTGATAGAGAATGTCAGAATGTGGTTGAAGTGTATTTCAGAGCATGCTGATGCTGAAGGAAGCAGTGGGATTTTAGAGCATATTGGGGTGATGCTTATGTGAGAAGTGGTTTTATTTTAGAGTACACTGGATGTGAGTTTGGTGCTATTTTAGAGCTGGTTGTGATGATTCTCGTGTGGGATGTGGTTGTATTTCAGAGCAGGTTGGGATGATGCTAATGTGGGATGTGGTGGTGTTTCAGAGCAGGTTGGGATCATGCTGATGTAAGATGTGATGGATTTTTAGATCAAGCTGACATGATAATATAGAATATACTGTGATAGGGTGGGATGACACTGATGTAGGATGAAGTTTTATTTTAGAGCAGGCTGGGTTGATGCTGACATAGCATGTTTTGTTGTAAATCAGGCTGGGAGGATGCTGATGTAGAATGCTGTGTTTTAAGATCAGGCTGGGATGGCAGTGATGTAGCATGTAATTTTAGTTTTAAAGCAGGTGGGGATGATGCTGGCATATGTATTGGCAATTTAGAGCAGGTCAGGATGAAGCTGTAGTCCCATTTTAGAACAATCAGTGATGCTACTGATGTAGGATGAGGCTGATAGTACAGGGTAGTGCTTTATTTTAGAACAGCTTGAGTTGATGCTCAGGTTAGCTGATGCTGATGTAGATTGTAGTGATATTTTAGAGCAAGTTGGGATGATGCTGATGTAGAATATAGTGGCATTTTCGAGCAGACTTTGATGAGGATGTGGGCCTACTTTTATTGACAGCAGGTAATGATGATGCTGAATTAGAATGTGGTGATTATTTAGAGCAATTCAGGATGACGATGTCTCATTTTATAGCATGCTCAGGGGATGCTGTAGTATCACACCATAGGCTGAGCTAGATGCAGGATGGTGGTCATTTTAGACTAGGTTGAATTGATACGAATGTATCATGTGGCTTTTTCTAGTTCAGGTTGGGATGATGCTGATTGAATGTAGTGGTATTTTAGGGCAGGTTGGGTCGTTGATGATGTAGAATGTAGTGATATCTTAGAGCAGGCTTGGATGATAGTGACGTAGGATGTTGTATTTTACAGCAGGTAGCTATGACGCTGATGTAGGATGTGGTGGCACTTCAGAGCAGGTCAGGATGAAGATGCCTCATTTTATGATAATAATGATGTAATTTTATGATGTATAATGATGTTGAATGTAAAGGGATTTTCAAGTAGATTGGGATGACTAATGTAGGATGTCTGATAAAATATATACTATTGGTATTTTACAGCAAGCTGGGTGATATTAAATACTGTCATGTATGTGTATGAGGCTGATAGGTGACCAGCACATTCCAAACATCCAGAAAAAGTGTTTTGTAAATGTCCAGAGTAAAAGGCTGATCGATGTGGTGGCAAGGCTGTGAATTTACCACCCCAGTGTTTATCCCATGTGTGTTTTCTACCATCAGAGGACTGCAACTGCTGCCCAAGGGCTGAAGGAAGTTATGTAACCTTGGAGAGATGCAGGCGTTTGGCAACACTGCTTCTTTATAGTCTACCTGAAAGCGTCTACAGTATAGGGTACTTGGATACTATGCCCTTCAATAGAATAAGTTTAACTGGCAGCTACATTTTCATGCTCTAGGCATTTGTCTTTTTAAAGAGAAAAACAAAATGGAAATATCTCTTTTCTACACAGCGATGCTGTACATGTTAAGAGATGTGAGGCAAGGAGAGGTAGAAGACAGCAGATTTTACATAACATACATAGTGACTCTATCCACACACTGAATTTACACAGAATGAATAGGATACACCGCACAAATATTACATATAGATGGAAAATGTGAATACGCTTCATAACAGAGTGCAGTGGTTCCAGCATTTCTTACTGGTTCCCATGTTATTTGCATTGGTGGAAGACCGAGCTGCCTTACCTTTATTTTAGTGTTTGGGAGTCTCCTTGTGGTATATGGGAAACACTGAAAATGACTATAATGTAGCATGTTACAGAGTCCGAAGTGTAATTTTAATGATGATTTAGAAACCAAAGTGTGTCAAGGTCTTTTTCTGATGGGTCTCCACATGACAATAGTATGTTTTAATGTTTTTAATGAGCATGGGTCTCAAGGTGAGGGCTTAGTTAGTCAAATTTAGATAACTATCTGAGGAAGTTGTAGAAACCCTGTAGAATTCCTTGTAGAAATTGTAGAAAAAATTGTAGTCTGCCTAATACACAATAGTGGGATTCCTCAGGGTTATTTTTTTTTTAAGGAATTAGGAAGTCTTTTTTATTGCTTTTCTGGTTTGTACTGATCACATAACTGCTTAGAAGCTAAGATCACTTCCATGTGTTTTGTATCTCGATGTTTTTTCGCTTTTGAAAAAACATTATGAAAAGTGTTATGATTGATTTATGCCTCAGTGTTTTGTGCTTGTAAATGGGTCTGCATAAGGCGCACACTGGCTTGTGTAGGCAGCGGAGACTATCTGCTACTCCTCTTCACACTTTATACAGTGAAAGTGTTACTCTTCTATGGCAGCTCATTCATTCCAAATGAGAGAATCTGTTATTGCTGCATCATTGCAACAATAACATACTCTTCTTAGATGTTGTGATATAATGAATGCGAAAAGTAAGCCCATGTTTTACCGTCTTTTGATAGTTCTCTGTAAAGTTGTTGTGATGAACATCATGAATCATGAAGTCATGAAGTTCAGCTCTGATATGATGGAGATTCCTCCCTCACCACAGCTACAGTGCAGGAAAACAATATTGAAAACCTGACATGAAATATGAATTTCTGCTATTTTGTTCTTTGTTTTTTCATATCGGTACAGGTCATGGAATCATGAAAAGTCTGACAGGGGACAGGGAATGTCAAGGAATTTAATCAATTCTTGGGAAAAGTCATGGAATTTCATGGAATTTTGTCAACCTCAATTAAAAAAGAAATTAAAATCTAGTTATTCATGAACGTGAGATTTATTTCCCACTGTTTATATTCTCCGCAGATTTATAGGAATACTACACCTTTTTGGGCAAAAAAAAAAAGTCCAACATTTTGTGCAAATTCAGCTTTTTCTGACTTACCCAGACTGAGACAAAATGTTGGACACCATTTTCACCTCTTTATGTCCAGAGGTGCAGTTTCTGTGGGTATCATTTTGTGTTAGCTTAGCATAAAGACTTGAGGTCTACAGGAGTCATTAGCGTAGCTCCGTCAAAGTGGAAAAAATTTGAATGAATAAATTAAATATTGAATATCAGCAATTTCAATATTAACAGTAATGGTGGCCTTCAAAAACATATGTGTTGAGCCTTAACTGTATTCAAGGACCACACCTGTGCAATTTTATCTCAGTATGTTTTAGCCATATTACATTAACTCTGTTGTCTCTGTAGTTTGAGCAAGTGCTTGGCATTAAGTTACATATTCTTGTCGGTAATACACACCTTTACAACTGACAAGGAGTCCCATAGCTCTTTTTTTTTTTTTTTTTGGAACACCTCTCTGCATTCATTATCCTTGATATCAATCGACTTGTGGGAAATGTGTGAGAATGAATGGAAACTTACCAACTTACAGTGTCTTTTTCTTTTTTTTTGTGCAGTTGCTGCATTAGTTCTCCTGTATTTCCCATGCAGTGAGTTTTTTTGTCCCACGTCTGCGCCCGTTTTGGTCTCAGACACTGTGTTCATGCTGCAGGCAACTTGGTTAATGTTGCGCTCAATTCTGGCTAATTGTGGGCAGGGCCAGAGGCTTTGACTCTATGTCTGTAGTGGTCGCAAAGCTTGAACAGGCAATTTGTGCATTTTTCCGTTTCTTTATTTTTGCCTTTTATTATACTAAATCATTCTTATGAATTAACATAGTTAAAAAAGGCTTTAACATGAGAGCTTACCGCTGACCCCTTCAGTGGATGCAGTGATTCTCCAAGTGCGCAGTCTTGAATTAAAGTTCTAGTCGACTTAGAAGCAGTCAATGAAAATCATCAAATTGTCAGCCATTTTGCACTTGCCAGTTTGAACTATTGTTCATGAAACAAAATCACATTGGTCGGGGAACAACAAAGTCCTGAAATCTGATGCTTTGTCCAACTTTTCTTGGCTGATGAACTTGTTAACCAACAGGCATTGGCTAAATCAACCTGGTTGCTCAGCTCCATTGGAAATGAATGCACATCTTGTGTCTTTTATTTATGTTGCTCACAGAGTGATTACATGGTTACTGTTCTAGTGCAGGATGCAGTAATAAGGCAGTGCCTATAGGATAATTTATGATACTGAAACCAATAACTATTGACAGCAGGACTTCACCTCTGTCAGTGAAACGTGTTGGTAATGTGGTGACGACGTGGGGTGATGGGCGGCAGCTGGAGAGCGGATGGGAAATAAACTGTGGCAGGCCGACATAATTTATTAATTAAATGGGAAACCCTTAAAGGGAAACCCTGTACTCTCTGGTGTGTTTCCAGAGGCCCCATTTTGGTGAAAAGCCCAAACTTGAATCCTACATTTTATTCATACATAGCTCACTGGTTAGATGTGTTTTTTTCTTGTTGTTGTTGTTTATGTATTACAATATTTTAATACATTTTACCATAGTTTTTTTCTGCAGAGCACGATGCATTACACTGCACTTTCTACATTCTATGGATGGTATTTTTATTTTACTGTACCGCACTTTGAATTGCCTTTGTGGATGTAAAATGTTATATAAATAAAGCTTTTTCTGCCATTGAAAATAGCAGCATAAATAATGCAGGTTACATGGCTGCATGTCCTCTAGAGTGTGCTATACAAAGACTGTAAACTTATATATATTGTGAGTTCCCCACATGAGCACTTTGCTCCTTCCAGTCAAACTTCAGCCATGTGCAGTGCTTGGTTAAAACTTCACTACAATAGTGCCATGGTACTGTACAGCACTGTACTTGTGTAATATATTCTAATGTAATCAGTAGGGAGCAAGGTTGGGGAACCTGGTCCGATGATTCCAGAGCGGACCAGATCAAAAAAAGTCCCAGCTCCTTGTTTTTATCCTGCTCTGTTTTGTGAATACAACAAAATGTTATTTTTGATTCACTATCAAAGAGACCCGCTCTCTATTCTTACCTTGTCTGCTGTGTTTGTTCCTGGGAGTTTGTGATGTGGCGTAGTGATGCTCAGGGAGGAAAGCACATGTTCTTTTTCCACATAGCAGCAGAGCATCACACCTTATAAAGAGCCGATCCAATGCATGGCTGCATTACAATTAAGACGACAAACTAGACAAGTGCTATGTGCTTCAGCTTAGTAAATACATATATTTTGCCACCACTTCATGACAAGGAAAATAGTGGCCTAAAAGCTCAAATATCAAGGGATCCTGTTAAGACTCCTTCTTCTTTGATTAATCCTTTAATTAGTGAATATGATGGTAATCCTCTGAAAACGATGAGAGCAGAGCAACAGAATCATTTCTTTCTGACATCAAAGTTCTGTCAGAGCATTACGCTATTGCTCCACAGTGCATTCACCTACAGTCATTCGTGCTTGTTCCAAAAGAACTGACAATGGCTGTGAGACCGAATTTTGTTTGCCCGCAGGGTATTTGTTTGAATCTTCAAATCCACATTAGCTTTATTCTCTAGTACAGTCTGTACTGAACTAGAAAATGAACTCTCAGCCCCAAAAGCCCCCTGAGGTGCCTTATTGTCAACATTATAATCTCTCCCAGTTGATTCTCTGTCAAGGAGCACATTTTTATATCTTGATAAAATTATTTTTAGACCAATTGGTTTGCCTGTAAATGAGTTTTATATTGGACTTCTTTCTTCTGTTAAAAATCTGATTTTATTGTAGAATTGATCAATGCCACATTGGTTTACTATGGGAAGCTCTTAACATGAATTGATTCTAACGAGACATTTTGAAGAGATTCCATGCAACTATACATAGTTGTGATCATGATTGTTGTAATGAAGTTTACTGTCCCATATTGGTCTACAGGCTGTTTCAGAGGATTTTCCACCCTGACAAGAATAGAATTCTTGCAAAAAGTTCTGTCTGTAACCTTTTGGGTATTTTTGGCATAAAAAAGTATGAGTCAAAAAAACATTCCAAAAATATTTGTATCAGTCTTAAAAAAACCCTAGATGACACTGACAGTTTATTCTTTCAGCTCTCTTGTTTCTGTCTTGGAAAGGCTTCGATAGCAAAATAACTTCATGTGATTTCTCAATGATAATCCAGGGACCTCTTTTAAGGGACCTCCTTCTTGCATCCCATAATCCCATATTTGGCTCGAAAAGCACTTTCGGTTTCTTGCTTTATGCTTACTCATGGCTCACCCATGGTCCAACTTTTGGGTCAAGGAATGCAGATGCCAGTGTTTTTCATTTAAAGTATTCTTTCCCAGACCTTGAATTTGCAGACAATTCATGCAAATATCTTGTCTTCCCAATGTAGGGCTCTTCATTGGTGCTGGCAGGTCAACTGGAATTTAAAGGAATTTTGAGGTTTTGGGCAATATCCCCTTTTGCCTACTTACCCACAATGAGACAAGATGTCTCGATTCAGATGGTTAGTATTTCATGTTCGGTTAGCATAAAGACTTGAAATCTATGGGAGTCAGCTAGTCTATCTCTGTCAAAGTGAATAAAACCTTACAGCAACGCCGAAGCTGTCTTATTTTTTTGCACAGTGTATCATGTATATTTGAAATACACGTCTTTGATTTAAAAAAAAAAACAAAAAACGGATCATTTTAGAAGAAGTTAGATGGCAGGAACTATTGATGGTAGGAACTATAACCACTGAAAAGAAATTGGCAAAAAGCGATATTTCCCAAAATGTTGGAGTATTCCTATGAGAACCATAAGATCAATTACTGCCCCTTAAGGCAAAATGACCATGATATGTCTGTAGGGTGTTGTTAGGATGATTGTTCAGTGCCTGTTTTTGGCTTTCAAAACATTCATTCATTATTCAAAAATAAAACATTAATTTTTCCAGTCCATAAAAATAAATAAATAGCCTCCTGTTGTACTTACAAGACCCTCCGCCCACTGGCACTTACAACTGCTCAATAATGGAGAACGGTGCTACGAGTGAGTGACCAGCATCAAAAGACATTTCAGCTACAAAGTCTAAAACCCTTGTTCTCAAGCCCAGAAAAGCAAATGCCAAAGCAGTGTTATTATTCCAGCATTTAGCATGGTAATATTACCTCTTCATTAGATGTTTCTGTTGGATCTCAGCTTTAAATATCTATCTAGCTTGCTCCTCTGTTAAAATGTGACTTTATTGTTCATGTCAAGTTCTGGCTTCTGCAGCTCAAGGGGCAGACACATGGACAGAGACTTGTGTGGGAAGATAATTGCAGTATTTAGTCCATTTGAACTGAACCTGAGCCCTGGTGCGTTTACCCCCTTGGCACGATTTGTTTGGGCAAGTGTGAGCACAGGAATCACACTCGAGTGAGGACCAAAACAATCAGTCCGAGACCACTTGTGAAAGCTGTTCACAGGCCGCGAACTGTAGTGCTGTTTGACTTCAGTTTGATCCTGATTCAACCCAACTGCAGGAGGTAAACCAAACGTGCTACATTTTGTTTGGTCTTGCTTTCTCTGATGACAGCATGTCTTCTTTGGAACACAACCTTAACAAGCATTTGTACTTAGCAGCATCTTCCAGATATGTTTAGTAGGAGCACCATAACAGGATTACTGCCAGTATAAAACCAAACCTGACTGCAGCAGTTGATGTCCGTGAATTCTATGCACACTTGCAAAAAAGTTTGCTTACAGTTCCACTGCTATATTTCTGGGCTTACCCACACCGCCCAGAAAATGTTTTCCATTTTGTGATATGCAAAAAAATTTTGCTGTCAACTGGAATTGGACCAAATGGAAAATGAACCAAAAGTATAAATTTCACTCTGATTCAGACTAGGCAAACAGACCACTGCAGACGCTTTGGTATGCAGTGGTTTGTTCTTTTACATGAAAATCCTGTTTACATGAACTCCTCAGTGATCGGGTTTCCCCCCCACCGCGACCTCCTCCAGCCTGTCACTGCAGTTTACCAGGCGGCAGCAGCTACTTGCAGCCAGACGCTGAGCGCTTGTCGGGGGTTTCGCGGAGCTTTGCTAAAACCCTGCATATAACGTTGACATAAAATTGTTCAGCATTCTTCAACGAGCATGTAGAAGTTTTTACTCTCTTGTGCGTTTAACACTGTGTATTTATTGTATTTACAGGGCAGTTTCCTTATCTGCTCTGTTCCTTGGCATATGAGCACTTACATGGCCGAGAAATCTGGTTACTCCAGGAGAAATCCAACAGGTGTACACTGATTTCTCTTAATCCCTTACCCCGATTTCCGAAATCGGCGTTCCCATTTACTTGGCAGTTGAGAAGTCAGGGAACCGCTGTCTGGCGAGTGTTTTGTGACATCTCACACAAGGTTTTGACTTAAAACTGAACTTTCCCACTTCGCACAAAATACCGAGATATATATCGTGTATCGCCATTCGGCCAGAAAATACAAAGATATGATTTTTGGGCCATATCGCACAGCCCTAGTACCAACTAAACTTGCTTTTACCGATTACTGCCCAAAACCCTTGGAAAAATTCAGTAGCAAATTGTGGTTCCAATGAGAGCTCTTAATTTAAAAAAAATTGTGGTAAAGGTGACATTAGTATCCAAGAGGCCCACGCAATTCTTGTTGGCCAACAACAATGTTACATCCATTGATCTAGCAAATTAGCTTGCAGCTAGCTAGCCGCAACATGTCAAACAAATGGTCGAAGGTTTGGTTATATTATGTGAAATTAAATGCTGCCATAAAATGTACTATGTCAGGTACCAAAAAAGTACTGAGTTGGAAGTGGTACTGGAACTGAAACCGACAATTTTTCAACGATACCCATCCTTAGACAGGAGTTCCCCGTTTATTGTGGAAAACAAGGGGGAGCTAATAAGACCCACCCATCGTCTTCTCATTGGTCTCTCCAGTTGTCCATCTGAATTTGAATGGGAGAGCGCAAATTGTTAACCATCACAATGATTTGTACAAGTATCTTCGATAGCGTGACTGAATATTGGCTTTGAGAGTTCCATATTTCACCGACTGCTCGGTTTTTGCCCTCACGCTTCCCTTGGGGTAGCATATTCTGCAGTGTTGGCCAAAGTGGAAAGCCAAAGATTCTCTCTATCCAGTAAAAATGGAAGTCCAATGAAAAAGAGGAGCTTATTCAAGCCGAGGTCTTTACAAAGATCAATCAATCAGGTGGTATACTTTTTCACGAGTGCAGCTGGTGCACGTTGGTATCATGGTGAGTTTTGCATCCTGCAATATTAGGGCATGCTCACTCATAATAGTTGTTACGGGAAATTATTGCTAGTGTTACCGCTACTTGAGCTGTGAAATTGGTGTAGCTGATGGCCCCGTATTTCATCACCAGCTGCCATTCACAAATGAGACGTATACCACCAAATTAATGGAACAGGCTGCATGAGTGAAAGGGGCTAAACTGTTGCAGCAGCTGCAGGCCGCTGTATGCGGCTTAGGTGTTGTTTTGGTTGGGGCCTTAGGACTGAAAACCTGCTAGTGAAACTCCCAGTAGAGCACAGAGGAGGGAGATGTGGGCTTTCATTCTCTCCTCTTTTTCTTTTTTAGCCTGTTTTATCCAGGGATGATATGCTTAACATGCTCTTTTTCTGCATTGCTGTGCTTCACATTCATTCAGCCCCACACAGTCCCATTGGGAGCTGCGCAGCACAACTGTGGCTGTTTGTGACTGTTCTCATAGCCATATTCCAGTTTTAATAAGAGGACACTATTAGCCTCGTGTATCAACTTAAACACAGATGTCTTTACACATGCACACAGAGAGAGAGAGAGAGAGAGAGAGAGAGAGAGACACATTGTGACTCTTTTAGCTCTCTCATCTCTGCCCCCCTGCTCTGGTCTTTCAGCCTAGCCTCCTTTCATGGCACAGTCTTAATCATGCTGGTTAATCTGATTACATAACAGTCAGTTTCACTGCTGATCAATCTACACTCACTTAATGAGATCAGATGCACAGCTACACACACATACACACACACACACGCACACACACAGTGCAAAATGTTCATAAGCACACAGAGTTCCAGTTTCACATGGACACACGCACATATGAAGGCAAATGTACAAGCACACAAAAATACATAAATGAAAATAGATGTGATATAAACTAAAAAAAAAAAAATAGCTGCTGCAGTCAGCAATGACGGCAAATACCACATGCTTGTCATGTTTTGGGTGTGAATGTGACTCACGATCAAGCTGTTCTCGTTCTGCTTTCTTGTCTCACTCCATCATGGCCTGTCCACGAGTAGGTGATTCCTAAAAAAGTAAATATTCGAAGTTAGAAAAAATATAAAACAAATTCCATATTGTACAGCAGTGTCACATCCATATTGTGTATCTGCTGGCTGCAGCCTCATTGGAGCTACATCACATTTATATTGAGTGAAATATTTAAAGCCAAGGTGCCATTGTTTTTTGGCTGCAGCATTACATCACATAGAAAATATCTGCATGTCTTGTGCATCATTTTATACACATTTCCCTGGAATTCAGATTTGGGATCTTTGGAAACCTTGGTATCTCCTCTGGAATTCAAAATAAAGTTCTGTGGGTTTGAACAAAGCTAGGCTGCGCAGCATGCATTTGTAATGCTGAACCCACCAATAGTCCCACAGGGTTGAAGAATTAAGATTCGGCATCAATCCAATCAATCAAGCATCTTTGACAAGTGGAGCGCACTGGGATTCCTAAACCTTTTTAATCCCACATCCAAATGGTAAATTCAGTTTCTCACTAAGGGACCAAAGTCTCTTAACGAACACCAGCTGTGACCCACAAAAAACAGGTTTTTGACCCATTTTGGCCCACCATGAGGGACACAAGGGGTCAGAGATATGAAGACAGTCACAGAGACAAGCTATGTTTCCATCCAACAGTCAAGCATGTTTCCTGCAATCTTTTGAACAAAGCATATAGACGTGCATTTTCAATAACTGTGTTGCAGAGAATAGCTAAACAATATTTGTTCGAAAAACACCTGAAAGTGAAAGTAGATTTTCAAGAAATGAGTATAGCATTGGGCAAGTTGTTTTAGTTATTGTTAGATGTGTGATATTCTCATGTACAGTACCAACTAATGGCCATAGAACTGCAGTAGAGACTTGTATATGACCATGTATATGTTTGGAGGTCATGATGGATATTGTAGAAACATTTCATAGCATAGCATTGGATGGATGGATGGATACTTTATCGATTGCGAAGGACATTCTTCATTCAACAGCTTTATTTCCACCACTATTTATTTCATAATTTCTTTATCAAGAGAAACATTTTTGATTTCAGGCGAGCATTAAAACATTTTTATGACAACAAAGAAATTTTGCTGTTTACATTCAACTTATCTAATTATATGATGATATGTCCTAATTTGCAACACATATTTGAAAGGAAACCCAGGCTCAGAGACATACAAAGAAGACAGAGAGATACACAAGAATGTGAGGTAACTTTACACCTGGGAGACAGAGAAGAAAGAGGGATAAAGATGAGGAGCAAGGGGAAGAAAGCAGAGACAGAGGACCAGAAGGATGAAAGCAAAGGGAGAGCCGTGAGATAAAAGCAGCAGGCGCACTTCAACTTCATTAAAATAATAATGTATAATTGAAGGAATGCTTCCATGGCTGACTTGCTGCTGGGACTCAGAGCCTTATGCTCCAGGAATGTGAGGCTAAAGCTACCTTAACTGTGAAATCCTTTTCTGTCATCTGAAAGCTTTCTGTACTGTACAGATAAACTAAAATGTTAATGATCATCGTGTGGCAAACAAACACAAATATTAACAAAAACAATTATATCTTTATTTTTTTCTCTTCTCTGTTAATGACACTATTTTATATTATACTATTTTATTTTATACCTTAGTTTGATACTATTTACCTAGAAATAAAGGCACTAAAATTCATATCAGTTCTGAAAGGGTGGTTCAACTCTAGTCTGCAAATAAATGGATGAATGGTAGATAAATTGTAGGTTGGTTTACCCTACAGTACTTTCCTTGGTAACACATGGGTTGCTGCTGCCTTACCTGGTTTTACAGTGTTAGTAGACAGCAGCTCAATGGAGCAAAACATATTGTCTGTCAGCGGGCCTGCAGTTCAGATGACCTTGCCTGAATATTAACTGCTTAAAGGAATACTCCAACGTTTTGGGCAAAATGCCCTTTTTCCGTTTTACCCAGACTGAGATAAGATTATCAATGCCATTTTCACCTCTGTACACCCACTGGTTCGAGTCCAATGGGTAGCATTTTGTGTTAGCTTAGCATAAACACTTGAAATCTACAGGAGTCATTAGCCTAGCTCTGTCAAAGTGAAAAAAATAAACCTTATAGCAACTCGAAAGTGTGTTCTTTACATGATATATCATATGTGTTACACAGTTATGAAATAAACATCATTATAGAGTTGTTATAGAAGGCAGGAACTATAAATGCCGAGCACATGTGTTCAGTGGTTATAGTTCCTACCTTCTATAGTTCCTACCATCTAATTTTTCCTAAAACGACCCTCGTTTTGTAAAAGATAATTCCAAGACGTTTGTGTATTTCAAATGCATGTGATACACTGTGTAAATAAGATAGCTTCGGAATTGCTATTGACGGAGCTAGGCTAATGACTCCTGTAGACTTTAAGTCTTTATGCAAAGCTATCACAAAATGCTAAACTTAGGAACTGAACCAGTGGATGTACAGAGGTGGAATGGTATCGAACATCTTGTCTCAGTCTGGGTAAGACGGAAAAAGGGTATTTTGCCCAAAACTTTGGAGTATTCCTTTAACCTTACCCTAATTGTAACCTTAACTCTAATCTTAACCAATAAGCTTCAATTTGTGTTTTTCTTTTGTGTGGACTACCGAAAATGTCCTCATAACTACAAATGTCTCCACAGAAGAGGTAGTTTATCAATTATTGGTCCTCACAAGCACAGACAAACAAGTCAGTGAAAAGTACTTGCGATACCTTTGGAAAGATGAGTCAACAGTATTTTCTCATGGCATTTCATTATATGAAAGCTGAGTGAACTGTTTTTTATAGTAGTATTTACCATCTGAAAGCTGAGCGAACAGTATTCTCTTGTACCATCTGAAAGCTGGAGTGCTGTGATGAAGTAGAAGGCCTGTATCTCACCATCTTTTAAGAGGGGAAATTGCTCCTGGATGCTGCTCTGAAGTAATTATTCATTTATTTAATTCTCTCTCTTTTTAAATGTCTTCCAGATTATTTTTTGTTGATTTCTTCTCTCTATTATAATGATAAAAACTCAATTTTTTTAACCTTTTCTTTATCCAGGGAAGGTTTTCTGAGCACATATGCTCTTTTTCAACGCCCTGCTTCGCATTCACACAGTTACACACATCATACTCACCTGGGAGCTGGCCAGTACAACCACAGTCTGCACTGTTGGCCACAGAGCAGCTCCACTGGAGTGGTTGGGGGGAGAAGTGCCTTGCTCAAGGGCACATCAGCTGTGGGCGTTGAGGGAGGGGAAAGAGCTGCTCATTTACTCCCTCTGTGCATGTTTTTCCTGTAGATCCGGGGGACCGGACCAGCGACTTTCCGGTCATGAGCCCACTTCTCTAACCTTTAGGCCATAGCTGCCCCCAATTTGGACAAATTCAGACAATGGTGCAATTTGACATATTCGGATCCCGGCTAGTACTGTACATGCAATTAAATATGCAGTCACACACTCTTCTGTTTTTGCTCTGCTTTTGTACTATTTACATATTAACCAAATATGTCTGGCCTTCCCATCTACCGTCAGGGAGCTTTAGATAAAAATGACAACATTACTTGAAATAGTCCACAGCTGTGGTTCCCTCGCTCATGTGATTTAATAAGAATCATCCATTTTTCTCTGAGAGATTTGCCATTCAAAACTTATAATGTCTAATAATGTTTGGCCTTTTTCCATTGCAGAGTAAATACATTACTTAACAGAATATGACCAATACAGCTTCTGCATACATACATTACAATAAAATGCACCTTTTCTTTAATACATCATAAGATAATACATTTATTTTCAGAAACAGTGTCTTAATTACCTATTTATGACAATCATAATCAGATCAGTCTTCACTCACATTCGGCAGTGACACCTTGAACACTCAATATTTATAGTGCAGAGATCCAAAGTGGCCTTCCCTCTGAAAGCACTCCATCTAAATCTCCCTCTCCTCTTGATAGTGTCATCTCCTCCAATCCCACCCATTTCAGTGAGGAAATTTGGTAGTTAAACTTCAGAAAATGTGCCGCTGCTCTCTTTTTTGCATCTGATTGTGCTCCACTGTTCCTCATTTCTCACCTTCAGCTCTCTAGATGATGCTTTTGTGCATGGACTTGTCAATGTACAATGTACACATAACTCCCTTGGCACTGCATGAAGTGATCCCATTTATTAGTATCCTTCATGGTTGTCGATGGTTAAAGCCTGCCTGTCTTTGTTTTATTGAGCACATGCTCCATACTTGTAAGTCCCATTCCATATAGGGGCCAATAAAGATGGGGGTGGTCTGGCTACTGAGAGAACATAGTCTGAGTGGACTACAGTCATTTATCTTTTCAGAACATTTTGTATATTTTGTTGTCATAAAAATAGATAGAGTTTTAATTTGGGATTTGGTTTGGAATTAATCTTTCCCAATTGCCCTTGCGGCATTCTCAATGTTTTTTTTTCCTCTCCCGGCCACAGTGGCATTATGTGGAGGTTCTTATCTGTTTCAAAATTCATTTGGCTCTTTAAATTCCGTAAGTCCCCTGGCCTAGTGGATAAAAAAAAGTCACTTTCCTGCTGCAAGAGTTAAAGTGTTGCAATGTCCTCGGTATGACAGTAGCTTGACTAAGTGCAGACAGGATTGTAGAGGTAACAAACTGAGGTGTCGGTCGTAAGCTCCCCAGCGGAAACTACACAAAAGCCCAGAAGAACAAACACCTCTTTACAAGGACAAGAAGACAGACAGTGCAGACAGAGAGTTCATAAAAACAGATAGATCAAAAGACAGACAGACAGACAGAAGGAAAAGCACAACAGACCGTTCAGGGCAATGACAAAGAGACAGACACACATATACACACACACACACACACACACGGAGTTCAGAGGAATGAAAGACAGACAGTTCAGTGAAAGGACAGAAAATGACTTAAAAAAAATGGGAGGCCAGCAAAAGACAGCCAGACAATTCAGAAAAAAGACAGACAATAAGAAAAGAGAGGACAGCAATAAATTAAACACAATGAAAGGAAGTTTGTGATTGATTTACACAGTTTTATATTACACACGGAACTATTTGAAAGGATAAGAAAATATGTTTCTAAACTATGTTGCATATTAGTACAGCAACATGCTTTAATATAATAGTGTTGAGTGCTTTATTGGGGCAATTACGGTGCATATAGTACTTTTCTGTGTGAGTAATAATCTCTTCAATCAGAACCTATTTCTGCTCTTGTCTTTTCTGGTACTTCTATGGTATTGATTTTCTCCTGATCGCACCTTAATGATATTCCTCATTTGAGAAATATTGATTGCAGAGTTTCAGCAAAATCAATTACTGTTAGCAGACACGGGTAATAACTCGCTCCTCCTCTTCTTTCTTGTCCCCATCACTAATTTCTCTTCCTCTCTCTAGGTGATTTATGCTCTCAATACCAAGAATGATGAACATGAAGAAGAAATCGAGTCTCTGAAAGAAGCCCATGAGGATGAGGTAGGAGCACTTTCTCATGCCACAATATTATATGATGATGTTCTGTAATTCTCTTCTCTTTGGCTAATAGAAATTTCCAGTTAATGGTTTCAGTGAAGTGGTGGAGAAGTCAGTCTTAAGAATGTTTCAGAGAATGTGTCAGAGAAGGATGCCTGGTTGCAGTTTGAGTGTCTAAGTGTTAATTTCGTTAATATTGGTTTCAGCAAAGAGGTTTAGAATCCAATGGTCTAACTGCCATTTCAGAGGATATTGTTTGGAAGAGTTGCAAGGTAGAGTTTAAGTGGTCTGCGTTCCAAAGTGCTGTTAATTGCAATAGCATTGGCTTCATTGAAGAATTTAGTGTCCCTGGTTTAATTGCTGTTTCAGAGAATGTTTTGGAAAGGAGAGCTTTAGTGTTCCGTCATCTAAATGCTATTATTGGTCTGAATGAAGGGTTTCAGTGTCCCGGGGTCCAAATGCTGCTACAGATATCATTCGGAAATGTTTCAGTGGAGTTTCAGAGTCCAGTGATCTAAGTGATGTTTCAGAGGACATTCTTCAGAATGGTTTCAATGGAGATTAAGAGTCCAGTGGTCAAAATGCAGTTGATTTCATGAATATTGCTTTCAATGAAGAGGCATAGTGTTGCACAGTCTAAAGGAGGATGGTTTCAGTGGTTTAGAGTTTTAGGGCTCGATTTATCAAGGATATCAAGTGTTCCATGGTCAAAATGTTGTTTCAGAGGATATCATTCAGTATGTTTTCAGTAGAGAGATTTAGCGTCCAACGGTCTCAATGCCATTTCAGAGGATATCATTTGGGACAGTTGCAAGTGGTCGGTGTTCCAAAATGCTGTTAGGTGTAATAGCATTGGTTTCAGTGAAGAATTTTTGTGTCCCCGGTTTAAATGCTGTTTCAGAGAATGTTTTGGAAAGGAGAGCTTTAGTGTTCCGTCATCTAAATGACGGAACACTTCACTGGTTCATTTCATTGGTTTGAATTAAGGATTTTGGTGTCCCAGGGTCAAAATGCTGCTACAGATATTTGAATGGTTTCACTGGAGAGTTTCAGTGTCCAGTGGTCTTTCAGAGTATTTCAGAGGACATTGTTCGGAAATGTCTCAATGGAGTTTTAGAGTCCCATGATCTAAATGCAGTTGATTTCATGAATGTTTCAGAGTTTTAGTGTCCTGAGGTCTAAAAGCTGATTTAGAAGATATCATTTGGAATGATTTCAATGGAAAATTCTAGGGGTCTATGTTTCAAATGCTATCATCAATCAATCAATCAATCAATCAATCAACCTATATTTATTTCTTGGGGATACATTGAAGGGTGATCCTCATTTTCAGTGATGGCGAGATTGCATTAGACAGAAAGAAAACAAACTGAAGAGCAACAAAAAAAAGATAAATGCATTTAAATAAATGCTAATTTCAGTAGCACTAGTTCACTGAAGAATTTTAATGTCCCATGGTGTTTATGCTGTTAATGTTAACATTTTGGTTTCGTAGTAGAATTTAGGACTTGTTTCACAGATATACTTTCAACGCACACTATGCGATTTGATCTGAGCACCAAGAACTCTTTGCAAAGCCATTCCTCTTTCCATGTCTAGTCTCTCCTCCTCTAAAGGTGTAGTCACGGCGGTACAGAGGCAAGGCTTCGCTAAGCTCTGTGCCTGCAGGTTCAAGGCAGAGACACATTTTCAGCAGAGCCTTAATAGCTTCCACGATGGATTTCCACCAACCTGTGTTTATACCAGACCAATACTATAGCAAAAACTCTCAGTATGTCACAAGTTTGAGGTGCAGTCACACCAGTGCTACAAAAAGCTTTGCCTCTATTGCACTCCTATTCAAAATCTCACAAGGGACAAAACTATTTTTGCTTCTGATAGTGTAGCAGTGTCTCTTGCCTTTATACTGAGTTCAACTTCAATGATCTTTGGAATGAATATTTGCACACAGCAAATAGAAGCATGGCTGGTGCTTCTATACGGTGTTGACCTCTGCGAAAAAGAAAATCCAATACAGAGGAAGTAATGACTCCACTTTGATTGTAGAAATGAACTGAACAGAGAAAATGCACATTTAGCAGTTTGCCTCCAGAGTGGCAGAGTATACAAAAACAGGAATGAGTTCACACACATCCAGTCACGCCCCATTTTCGCTCTGGCAAGTGAAGAAAATTTGTTGGCTACAAATAGATGTGACCGCCCAATTAGTAGAGTAAACTTTATTGAAAGCCTAGATGACCCACAGTGTTGATTTTGTGGAATATGTGATGTATATTCTAGTGCTTGGTTATGTTTTTACATGTCTTTCCGCTGCACACAATGGAAAAAGTAGACTCCATATGGAAATCTTCACACCTATGAGCAGCCAGCACTGTCCACTGTGGTTCACATGATGTCTGAACAAGCTTGTGCATTAACATGGGAGCTGAAATAAAAATCATCCACCCAGTCTGAGCTCTGCTTGCTGTCTGTTGTTAGCTTTATACTTAAGCGAAATGAATCATGTTGTGTTTCTTATCACCTTTTTGACTCAGAACTTGGCCTTCTCAGCTTAGTGCCACCACTGGCCTTGGTTGTTGCGCTCACTCACTTCATGGATTCCAGTCTCGTGAATTTTCAGGAATGGAAGGGGTAGCATGCCTCTTGTAGGGGAAGCAGTAAGTAGGATGTTCCTCTAGTACCGGAGGCTGCAGTTTCAGGACTGCTGTCCTAGGACCGTATTTCCAGGACCCTAGTTTTTCGTGATTTTGTCATTTGGGGCATAAAGGAGGAAGTAACCCCAACCTTAACCTTATCCACTTATTTTAACCCAAAACATGATCTTTTCCTAAACTTAACCAAGTGGTTTTGGTGCCTAAACCTAACCAAACTGTGACCGTATTGACTGTTGTCTGTCTGCATTAAATGGAGTACCTCTCTCGAAACACTAGGGTCCTAGAATTGTAGTCCTAGAAATGTTTTTCTAGCATTATGGCTATGGTCCTGAAACTGCAGCCTCCGATACTGCAGGAACACGGTATAGAAAGCAGTAGGAGGATCTTGAGTCTGGGAATTTCAGCAACATCGAGGAGGACGAAAAAGGGCTGAAAGAAGCAACATTGCTGGACTGCATGTGTTGGCATTGGTTTATTACATCTCAAAAAGTCTTTGCTAAATACACATTTGTTTCAGGATTGTTAGTAGGCTCTGAAACTGCATTTTATAGGTTTAAGTCTAGTTTCAGAGTTTTTCTGTAGCAGTGGATTTGGTGGGGAGTGTTAGTGTCCCATGGTCTAAACATTTATTTCAGTGACATTAATTGACTTTTCTCCCTTGCCAAGAAACATTTCCTGGGGCCAGTACTGTTGTGCTGGCTTGATTTGTATTTCTGGATTTCTCTCTTTTGTTCCTCTTTGAACATCATTGCTTTGTGTGGTCCTCTGTGTTCTTGCATGGAAGTGACCTACATACTGTTATGAAATTAAATATTTTTATTTAATGTGCATAGAAACTTAGTTAGATCTTTTTCTATGAGGCCAAAATGTAAGTTGACTTTTTTAGAACTGAAATATCTAAGCTTGAAATATGTCAGTTTTCAAAATGTCAGTTAGACCTCCAAAATCTAATGACATTGAATGATTTTTGCAGTTTCATTCTACATGGTTTATTGACTGTTTTTTGTTTCTCTCCTGCTTAGGTCCAACACATTGTGACAGAAACCAGAGACAGGATCATGCAGTACAAAAGTAAGATGGCAGACGAGGCGGACCTGAGGCGACGGCTGGCCAGTCTTGAGGAATCCGTCGAACTCCACGAACACATGAAGAGACAGGTCGCTGTGGCGCAGAGGAGCTGCATTTAGCTGCTTTGCTTGTGTTTAATGTGGTTTAGATTGGTTTAATTTAGTTTACTAAAGTGGATAAGTCTGTATCTGTAGAGATGCACTTGGTCCCTGTAGCAAATGATAGTGTAATGGTTTATGTGTAATGCATTTAGGAGCATAATAGGTAATTTATATGGACATTTTTATTACATTTTGACTTGTTATTACATTATCCAGCTAGTTATTTTATCAGTTGCTACAGTCCCTCTGCATTAGTGTTTATTCATGTACAGTATAATAATTTCATGTATAATATAATACAGTACATAATGTATAATAAAAGATAATACACAGCTGAGTTGAAGTAATATAAGGTAATGTAATGGTGTGGGCTTAGACTGAATTGAGTTGAGCTGAGTAAATTAAATTGAGCTGAGTGATATTTGGTGTTATGTACTAAAGTATATGAAATTGCAGTTGTAAGGATGTGCAATGCAATGCAGCTGTTGTAGCTGTATTGTGATGTAATGTTGTGTGACTGTCAGGCCCTGGCAGAGTTTGAGATGTACAGACAGAGAATGGAGGATTCCCAGCTCTGCACTGAGGCCCAGCACACACAGAGAGTGGTTTCTATGAGCAGAGAGGTAAGGGCTTACACACACGCGCACACACACACACACACAAGCAACTATGCAATCACATGGAGCAGTAATAGAGTCTGACGCTGGTATAAATTGGAACAAACATTACGAAGGACCTGTGCTATTGCTTTTATACAGCAGTTACAATGTTTTTCCA
>OMLF01036498.1:0-13705 GCA_900302615.1 Holocentrus rufus | reverse complement strand
CGGGCCCCATGTCCCCCTTGTCCCCCATGTCCCCCGGACCCCAGAGTCCAGGGCGTCCGCTCCACTCGCCCTGCCCGCGATCACCAGCCTCCCCTTTCACCCCCACCTCCCTCAGCCCAGAGCCTGAGCACTCCCCGCTGAAGCCGTCCTCACCCGTACCTCACGGCAGCACCGCCTCGCAGTCACGCCCCTCCACCCAGACATCCAAAGAAACACCCGGCCTCTGGCCCCACAGCACCTCCAAACCCACTTCACCCACCAACCAGAACAGTCACTGGGGCGGAGCGTATTCAGCTACCCAGAACCCCACAGCCAGAGCTGTTTCACCCTCCACTCAGTCGTCAGCGTCCACACACAGAGCAGGAGCAGCCACAGCGAGCACCCCCAGATTCACTGACCCCCCGCAGGTCTGCACTCACTGCTTCCTATTAGAGAGACACTGCACGAGCGCACCCACAACCGGTGCAACTGTGTGTGTTGCCCAAGTGACGGATGGAAATGTTGTTTATAATATCTCATTTCATATTGCATAACATGAGGTTTCCATTTCTTCTAGGGTGGAATAGCAAAACAGGCCGTCCCCGTTAATCCACATGACAACTCCTTCCCGCAAAAGCAAGTGCCAAACAAGCCCGGCTCGACAGTGGTGCAACGCCAGCCGTAAGTCCACAGCTTTGAATTATTTCATACATCATGTTGTTTCAAACCAAAATAGATATGACTCAATATGCAGTGTGTTGTTTACCAAAGCATTCCCATGCAGAAATCTAATGTATGTCATCATATGTGAGCAACATGCAAATCCCCTCTGGACATTGTGATAAATGTGTGTGTTTATGTTGAACATATGTGTAACTCATAACAACATATTGTCCTTATATGTGCACTCATGCCTGCTCAACATATGTATATGACAGTGGCAACTGGTGACCCAAAAACCCAGGGAGGATGCATGTGTTTGTCATGTTAGATGTCCATATATGAAAATGTACCAGATTTGAATATATGGATATTTCCTATGAACATATATGCCATATGTGGAAATTCCCTATTTGTACATTTGTATATTACATTTCCATATTTGCTCTCAATTTCAGATATAAAGCTGTTTACAACTACAAACCACAGAATACAGATGAGTTGGAGTTGTGGGAAGGAGACATTGTGCAAGTGATGGAGAAATGTGATGATGGCTGGTTTGTAGGTGAGGAACAGACAGACAGAAGTTTAAATACCAACACATGTACATGCACAGACCGCCATCTAGTGGACATAATGACACATTACAGGCCTTGCCTCACGGGTGTCCTCTGGTCTGTGGATTCAAACTGTACATCATAGCAGGGGTTTCCAACTTTTTGATGTTTTGGAAATCCAAGCTGACTTTCATTAAGCCTCATCTGACATGATTTTGTAGGGAATGAAAAGACTGTTATCCTGAAAGATTGTTTGGATTGTTATCCCTGCAAATCACAAATAGATTCTAAGTGGTGTGATTAAAATATAATGATAAAACAATCATTCATAGATTTTTTGGATTAGAACAATTTGTAATGAATTAAACTTTAGTGTAATCAAATTATTCCTCATTTTGCTGAGGACCCCCTGGCAGCTCCTCAAGGACCCCTCGGGGTTCCTGGACCTCATTTTGGAAACCACTGCATTATAGGACACCTTTGTCACATGTATTCTCATGTGTTTTTCCACTGTATGACCACAGCATGTGCTCCTGTCTCTGCAGGTACGTCAGAGCGGACTCGCGCCTTTGGGACTTTCCCAGGGAATTATGTGGCACCGGTTTAACTCCCTCACTTCCTGCTTGCCCACAGCCACCTGGACTGATGACTCTTTAGACCGGCTTGCTTTATTAAACAGCCCAACCAGTCACTCCAGCCACATGACCACGTCCCGCTCTGACACCCAAGCACTTCTTTTATCCCAACACTCCCAAACCTGGTTTTTACTCAGGCAGGCCTGCATGTCCAGCACAGCTGCTCCGCTCTGTTTCCCAGAACAGAGGGCAAAGGCAGGAACATTGCGTGGTTTCTCACCTCACCTCTCTGCATGTGTGTTTTTGTGCGTGAGCGTATGTGTGTGTGTGTGTGGTCCACTGAGACTTTTGAATGTTTTCACACACGCCACTTGAGAGGAAAGAATGAATGCTGATGATACGGTTTCAGATGCAAAGAAAAGACTTTTTTTTGTCCCACAAGTATGTGCAGCTGCAGGGAATTTTACATTCTGCCCCACAGAGCAACACTGTTCCTTTTGACGTCCTGTAACACAGGATGATGCTGCATTCAACTTTTTTTGTCACCTAAGTGCCATCACAAAACACAAAGTGCCACATTCTGATGACATAATGATCTTGTGATTAACGTTACCCTAAAATGTCTCCCTCAAACTTTATTTCAGATCTTTGAAAATACCCGGGATGAGTTTGAGGCAACGTCAACATGACCGTCTGTAAACAACTTTGTGCTTTAATTAGAGCCAAGAGGGCTCAAACTTGTCTGTTAGGTTTACGGCCTTCCATAAGGCTATGCAATGGAACAAATATATTTGATGCATATGTCGCTGTCTTCAAGTTATTGTCGCAAATTTGGTGTCACGCTTGATCAGTGGAATGGTGAAGGTGAAAACATAGGAAGACTAGAGAGGAAATGAGCTGTAATGAGACTGACCGTCCTCTGTGATTCAGTTCTGTAAGAGCACGAGCTGCACAGGATCAACTGTGTGTCCACTTTAATTGAATCTACATGAAATGCTCGAATGGCTTTTTGAAATATGTGAAGTAATGCTGTATGTGCCAATTCTAACATTACATGGGATGACTCTGATAAGACTCTCCACTGAACATTCCCAGCTTATTATATTTCTACTGCAAATTGTGTTTGCTACTGCTGTTTTTTTTTCCTTATCCAGTGTTTCCTCTGCTTAACAGTCTCACTTTGATAACAGTATTCATAAAATCAGCTAAAAACGTTGTTTGCGCCAATGTAACCATCAACAAAGTGTGGCATTTGTAAGCCTAATTAGAAATCCCTATCATGAAGTCTGTTGCAGTTTCATTTGATATATACATCCTTTCATTGTATAAAATGAATCATAATGTACTAGACACAACAGATGATTGTACAGACTGTAATCAAATTAAAAGTATAATATATTTTGCTTATAAGAACAATGTATCTCAATAAATGGTACGCAAACCTTTTTTTTAAATAACGCAATTAAAAAATTACAGAGTGAAATTAAAAGTAGCTTTCATTTGATTTGCTCACTTGTTGTTTTTGTTTGTTTGTTGTTTTGTTGGTATTACAGTCACATAAAGCAAGAGAATGGAGCAGACAGGTAGGTCTACACATCACAGGCAAATATACTTTTACAAAAAAATGAACATATATAAAAATAACGCAAAGGATATGGCTATTAATGTAGTGGTGGGGTACTTTTTGTTTTATTTATTTATTTATTTATTTATTTTATTCTATTCAATTCCATTGAAATTTATTGTCCACAAGTAGATAATTTATCTTCTGCTCTGCAAGTAATCAAGAATCAAACATCAAATAAAAGCATGACATAGAATAAGATAAAACACAAGACAAAAAAGCAGCACATAAGATAAAATAAAATAAGATAAAATACAGTAGATAAAATAACTAAAAACAGGACATTACAATGCTTCACATTAGCCTTCTTGTGCCAGAGTGCAAGGTCAAATTTGTGCAAAGTGGTAAGATGAACTCCAGGTGGCATCAGAACAAGTAGAGAAGCACTAAGAACAGTTTTAATACACAGGAGTGATGCGTTTCAGTGATTTTCAGTCCCAGTCCTCAGAGCCCAGAGCTCTGGGGTTTTCACTCCAGCCATCTAATTAGAGGCTGTTTTACACCTGGGACGCCAGCTGAACGCAATTAACTGCAGAACCAGCAGCAGGACTCTGGTCTCACTGATGCACATAACAAATACAAGTATGAAAGATAGAAAAAAAAAAACACGACCAATAACTAAACCAGATATATTTACAGCATATGCATATTTATTTGAAATGGCAATCACCAGAAGAATTTGTTTTGTATTTTAGATAGATAGATAGATAATAGATAAATAGATAGATAGATAGATAGATTTAATTTAGCTCCTCCTCTTTGGTTGAAAGTGCTAATCAGTGAAATTACCTGCTTTGGTTAGAATCAAAATTTTGATCCTCATGAGTCACAACTTTTCTGTTGTTCAATCAGGGACTGTTTAACACCTGAGATAACAGCTGAACAGAGTTAACTGCAATTTGCTATCTGGTAGGATAGAAAACCAGCAGTGATTAATTACACCTGATCCAAATCAGTGTATATAGTGCATGTCACCTGATTCAGTTTTTAGGGCCTTAATCAGAAATCAAGGACCTAAGAATCATGAGTTGGATTGATAAATGTCTTCTTAAGATCGATCTGAAGGAATTACATAAAACGAAATTTTAGGAAGTATTTTAAAGAGCAATTTAGGTACATTTAGGTCCCTGCTGGCTCCCTGGAAAGACTCTGCTACACTTAAATGGAACAGAACCTTAATTAATGTCATTAGTTATACCTGTGTTTACCTGCTATTTCCTGTCAAAATGCCTGCTTTGAAAAATGTCCCTTCTCTGCCATTCAAGACTTATCTTTTCACTGTAGGAATTTTAAGACAAGGTTGTGTTAAAGCAAAGAGAAAAATAAAGTATAAATTTGAAAACTTTCATTTCATACCCCGTTTATTGGTAAGTGGTACTTTATTTTTTTCGGAGGAAGAAAGAAACATAAGAAGTTCGAAAATATATAGGAACATTTTTCTTCTTCGGACTAAAATTAAGGAGAATTTGCTCCTGATAATTTTTTTAGTGCTTTATTGATTTGAAGCCTCAATGAGGTGAAGTGCGCCGCTCCGCCTGCAGGTGGCGCGCTGACACCAAACGCACAGAGAAACGGCCTTGGGGTAAATGGCTCAATTATCACCGCGGCACCCTCCCATCTCTTCACGCGACACGCCCCGGGTTCCAGCCTCTGTCAAGCTTTTTTATTTTGGTAACAGCACATGGCACCGTGAGCTCATCCCACTGCGCGCCTGACCGCAGGTGGTTTCCATGCGTCCTCCGCTGACACAGAAACAAGAGACACGGGGTCTGTGGGCGCTTCATCATAGCCTCAGTAATTCTACATTGGCGGAGAAAATTAGAAAGCCACTTTCTGTGTTTTTCCCAGTTTTGGGGGGCAATCGCTGCGTCTGGGTGAAGTGAACTGGGACTTGCCGTTTGGTATTTTGCCGCGGAGCGCTCAGAGCGGTTTTGAGGACCCGCAGGTGTTGGAGGCAAAGCTGTTTTCACCAGCAGTCACACAAAACTCACCAAGGTAAGTAAACTTATGATATAAGCACGCAAACATGGGCTAACCAAAATTATTTCTGAGGCATTATCCATCGTGAGATTATGGGATGCAGCTCAGGATAAATTACTGTAGTATTTGGTCATAAATAGAGAGTTCACAGTGACGTTATCGCGCTAAACTGGCATTATCTTTGTCTTTTTATAAAATTGACCTCGGACATTGTATTTTATGTATGATATTTGTATGGTATTTTGCTTGAGTTTATCACACGATTAACATAGTTTTCGTAAGAAAATGTAAACTACCAGTAACTTTTTGATCACCCAAAAGAAAACTTGTGTGGGAAACTTACAGAAAGCTGCGAGGCATGGCTGATTTTGATGGTATGTGTGCAGATAAAGTGTGCAATACCCACCCCGAGCATTTTTTTTAAGATGCTGGCCGATGATGCAGAATAAGTGGAAATTGAATGTCACTTCACATAACTCGCTGGGGCTGACTTGATACAGCTGCAAGTTTCCACCAGCAGTTAAGTATTCCTCCTCCTTTGGAGAGAGAGAGAGAGAGGGAGAGGAGAGAGGGAGGCATGTTGCATCTCTGGACACGGAGCAGTCAGGGTGATTTGGGGGCTGGACCAGGTGGAACCTCAAGTCAATATTTGCGCCACATTAGACCAGTTGGTGAAGGTGGTATGCTATTATCTCTTCACTCATCCTCATTACGTGGTTTGTGCAGGGCGAAGACAGGAGGGGGGGGACATCATGGTTCAAGTTCAAGCCAGCTCTTCAGGAATGTATTTTGTTCTCTCTCTCTCTCTCCCTCAAAGTGTCTAGACATGAATGTTCCTCCAGGTCACTTCTAGCCCGCCAAGTGTTTAGAAATAAACAGACTTGGCTAGTGGGTTTGGCAGATGGGGAAGCACTTATAGGTGTGCTGTGTTCCCAGAGCCGTCCCAGTGCAACCTCATGTTCCCGGCCCCGGTGGCTGCTGTTTGTGTACAGTATCTCTCCATTGTGATCGGGCTCTGCTGCCTTTCATGTGTCTGCTCTTCCTCCCTCCCTCTCACTTGCAGTTGTGTTTGTTTCCCGAAGGCTTTGCTTTTTTTCTTTTTTCTTTTTTTTTTTTTTGCCATTACTTAGTGTAAAACTGAAACCGTCCAGGGACCACAAACAGACCACTGTAATTTTGGATAGTGCAAAGCAGTGGCCTTTTCAAGAAAACAGGACAGTGGCCAACTCATTACCTTCTGACTCAGGAAAGATTTTTCATTTGTTTTGCAATTGCTTTCAGGCTCGAAGTGAAATAACAGAACTACTTCACTGGTCTGCAGCCCTCTTTTTTTAGTTCAGCTAAATATGACCTGAAAAGGTTTTTTTTATTTTGGTTCTTCTGACTTCAGGTTTCATAAGAGGCAGCTTTTCTCTCTGAGAAACAAGAACTTGCGCACTGTTGTGCAGGAAGTCTCAGTTTTATCTCTGCAGTCTGAATGATGAAAGCCGGTTTCTTGGTTTGTCTTGTCTCTGACAAGTGTGGTTTTCAGGTCTCGTTGGGGCGGGAGCGTTGCAGAATCGTTCTGACTGTTCTCTCTTTCACACAACCCCAAGTTTGCTGGAAACAACAGAGATGACTTGGCAGAAGTAGAGTGCTCCTCCGTCCTCCATCCTTACCGCAGTCAGTTTGACCGTGACCAAACATCAAAGAAGGCTGTGAATGAGCTGAGGGTGCATCGTTGCAACAGGATATCCAGCGAGCGTGCGTGTGATTAAAAACGTGAACAAAGTGCTCGTTGGTGAACTTCCCTCCTCCTCTGTCTTTTGTGAGGAGCGCCTAATGGTGCATGTAGAGGATGTGGTGAAATGGCCTGATTGCTGAGCGGCAGTGTGGAGTCTGTTTAGTGTGAACGGCAGTAACATGATCGCCAGATGATGATGCTGAGGGAGATAAATGGAGCCAGTACCCCAATGTCCTTGTCCGGTTAGAAATGATACTTGACAGTGAACACAATCCAGTCTACTGTAGACTTGCTTCAAGACCTGCAGGGAGGCGGCAGAGGGATTTCAAATAGGGGCTACACATGCATGACAGAGTTAAGTTCAAGACTTAGCTTGTACTAAAGTATATAACATAAATAGTGCTTAATAGTGCTCAATATTCACTTTTAGATTGGTTGATATGCTACAGGAGTGCACACCCTGAGCCTCGTCCCATTGAAAGGGGAGGGGCCCACAGGAATTACAGCTCAGTAGATGATTACTGTGATGACACATTAGCTATTAGCAGCCACGTAAGGATACAGAAACTTATCAAGAAACACCCTGTGCTACCTTTTGATCTCATCTGTTATTGTTTGATATGTTCCCATCACCTTAGCGATTGTAGCTATATTTGACCAAATGGGCGTGATCGGGGCATGCACAGAATGTTATTTCACACTGCTCAGCCCGGGGAGAGGCCCGCCATCGCATTCTTGTCTTTTTATTCAGCAGGGGGGTGTGTCCAGGTGGGTACCGATCCCTCAGCGCGCTTCCAAGACGCGCAGGGCAGAGTCGACACCAGACAGCATCACTCAACGCGGGCCTCGGAAAGTTCACACCGCCGTATGGCCATTTGTCAAGTGTGATTCATACCGAGAGCATTCCCCTGCAGCCACAGTGGTTCATCTGAGAGCTCGTTCGAACCGGAGCCCGGCCAGGCCTTCCAGTTGAACGTATTGCGTCTGCTTTGTTAATCAAGCCTCCCTCTCCGTATTAGCATATTGGGAGCCAAATCTTGTCCGTTCCGATCCAGCAGATTTTACCCCGGAGTTCCAGGAGAAGAAAAGCGTTCTGCGTGAAAACCTGGTTCTGTCTGTAAAGAGGGGAAAGGTGAGGAGATGGAGAAGGTTGCCAGATTTGTTTGCCAGATCTTTTCATATCCAGTGCTTTGAAGTCATCTCTTGTTTGCTATATGTCTTTATCATAACAGTGCTATTGGGAGAAAAATCCATTTTTGTTGAATATTTGCATTCCAGTATACATTGGAGCCTATGGGAACACAGCATGGGCTTCATAATGAATGTTGATGTTTTTCCATTTTTTACAAAGAAATTCTTGGGATGAATGAGGTCATAAGGTTTGGGATTTCCTCATGATTTCCAATGCGATTGGTTGGTCAGGCATTTCACACAGCATGTTGTTTAATAGGCCATGGATGTAACATTATTTTCAGTTTTCAGTATTGCCATTTGTCGATACAGAATACTGATATAATTGTCAGCAGCTCCACCACTTGCTCTCATCGTGGTGTATTGACATGCAGGTAGAAGTCATGACTCACCAGGGGTGTGTCAGCATCACTTTGCCACACTCACCTGTCAGTTGTCAATTTTCAGACTTGTTTTGGCAAGTTTCAGTCAATTATCTCAAATTAAATCTTTTTGAAGTCGCAGAAAAAAAAAACAGGTTGAAGATTGCTCTGCCGCCACTTCAACCAGGTCTCATGGTGTCAGAGGTGCAGTGTGAGGTATTTAATTGTGTGCAAGCCTCAACTTAAATGACACATTCACAGCCTCACTGATCAGCACTGAGTTTCAGTAAGGCCTGTGCTACCTGTTTTCTCATTTACGTAGTCAAAGATGAGTAGAAATCTGTAATATTTCAGACTAGATTACATTCTGCTGTTGTATTATACAGTTTATGCCTCAAGCACTGGGAGTAACAGAGTTGATTCTTTCTCGTTGTTCTGATCAATCACTTGTAATTTGGCCATAAGCACAAAATATATATTTGAAAACTTTTAAAGCTCATTGCACGTTGGAGCAGTGTTGAGCCCAGCGTTTGGAAAGGCTTGTTCTCCTTCATACCTCCACTGTCTGTTTTGCCTGTAGGAACAGAATGTCATAGATGTGACTGGAGGCCTTGTAATGTAGACTATCCCTGTATGGATGGGTCTGACTTCCCCCAAGAGAGTCAGATTGTCCCACCGGAGGCTCAAATGTAGCCTGTCCCAAGTATTGGAGGTCTGCCATGTTGAATTCCTTTCTCATTATCAAACTCATCATTGCATTATTTACCTTTGAACCTCTTGTAACTGATAGTGATTTTATAGTAGCGATCAAGTATAGGTTCATAGGGTTCAGCTGTTGTGGGATTTTGGTGGACCATGTGGATATAGATATTTTTTGAGGTGGTCAATAGGTTATTCAATATCTTTTTAAATGTAAAAATGATCATGCCCGCATTTACCAGTGGGGCTCCGAGAAGTGTATTCTTATTAGGTTAAAAAGCATCTGAAACAGCATTTCATCTTCTGACACTAAAACCCTCCATTGTAACCAATATTAATGAAATTTTTAGGGTGAGCAGTCCAAGCCAGGGAAACCCACTGTTCCCGTTCAGTGGTAGAGGAAACTTGAATACATCAGTTGATTTACAAAGACAAAAACACGTCATTGCAAAATTGAATAAATATGTATGATCAGACAGTATTCAGAAGTGTTTAATAAAAGCACAGTATTGGCCCTCTGTTTCAGCAAACCGCTACATCTGTCTAAGCCTGAATGAGATTGTGGGTGATACTGCCTCATGTAATCCATGTCAAACATGAAACTGTGGTATGTATAGTATGTATGAGGTCAACCTGTACATTGTTTTAGTCAGAAGTAATTCACTAAACCTACCAGTTTACAGCTCCTGATGCCGGCCGATGAGCGACAGGAGTGACTTCATGACTAGAATTCTTCCCATTGTTTGGGTGTGTTAAATTGTCCTGCCAAATTTGCATGACGACAATAAAAGGGAGATGTCACCAGAACAGAATCCACCTTTAGGTTATTGTTTATGGGTACTGGCAGTGTGCAGCCATTCAACAACACGCTTGTGAGAGAAAGCTGTCATCAGACCGCGCTCAGCGTCTCGTTTTATTGGCCTGCGAGCCGCGCAGAGGAGCTGTCCTGCACACCATCAGTACCAGAAGCAAAGCCCTCGAGCGTGCCTCTTATCCTCCCCACCATCTGTTTTTACACACCTGGAGCGTGTTATGTCAGCGTCTTACTTTCACCTTCCATCCACTTTGACATTATCAACCATTAGCACTTTTATGACGCTAACAGTGGACATGTAAACAGAGAATTAGCATGCTGCGCGGTTGGTAATGTGCCCACTTAAGGAGAGATGCTGCTCCGGCTTATGGAACTAATTGACACCCCCAGAGGCTGGGAATCATGGGGTTGCTGCTCCCTGTTATTACAACAGCTCTTATTTCTGGAGGCCACAGCAATTAACAGCCCCTAATGATGGCGAACCCTGTAACTCTGCTAATTGGCCCCGGCTGCTAATGAGTAACTGGGTCTGCACTACTTGCCCCAAACACTTGTGGAATGTACAGACGATCAAATGGGCCAAAGCTTGAGGGGGGGGGGCAGGAGGGGAGTAGCGTGGCTGTTGTCCTAGATCTGCTTCTCTATGCTCTGTGATACTGTACTAGCGTAACGTACTTCTCAACAAACTTGCAACATCCTAATTTTTTTGCCTGGCACTTTGTGATAACTGTGTTAGGCAACCGGGTTTATTTTAATCATTGACAGGCATTTATTACATCACGCCATTGAGTAAGACCATGATTCAACATGCCACAGTTGGCCACACTGTGTATTTCTCGCCACATTTTTTAATAAGCTCAGTGCTTTGAATCAGCCCGTACTCTTTATTATGATCTAGAACCTTTATATTGTGATCAGTAATCGGCCCAAGATAATGATACGATTATGTATTCAGAGGTATTAAAAGCAAGATGAGAGTATAATTGCTTATTTACCAAGGCCACTGAAGTTTATATACTGATCTCCTCAACTACTTTATGCATGGTCACTCTCTGACCTCAAGATGTACAGTAAGCATAATCAGAGTGCAAGTCCAAATATATACTGGAATGCAGTTTGAAATGCTTTGTTTGCTCTACATTTTTTAGGTCTTTGATGTAAGAGTAAATATTAAACAATAGAGTTTGCAAAACTTATACAAGTATTAAGACATTTTTTTCTGTTGAAGGAAACAGTAACTTATGGCGTTATCTGAGAGTGCAGGTGTTTATTACTTTATCTTGACACACGACTATCTGTATCTCATATACAGAAAATGTACAGAGTGACAGCAATTGAAACTCTCTTAGCACAATAGCTGTGTGTGTGTGTGTGTGGGTGTGGGTGTGTGTGTGGGTGTGTGCATTATTGCAATGATCCTCTCCTTCCCATCCCATTACCCCTGCAAGATCAGAGCTCTGTGTCCCCACAGAAGTATGTAAAAGATAACCTGGCAAACTGAATCACATGTTAGAATCTCATTCCAGCTCAATGACTTTGATTGATGGTGATTTGTCTTCAGTGCTGTGGTGCACATTCAGGCATGATTTGGGTCCACTTATTTCAGAGAAGATACAGAATCATCACTAACAATGAATTTGGGTGAATACCTGGGCCTGGATATTATATGAAGTACGTGAAATAAATGGCAAAAATGGGGTAAACAAAGGACTTTTCTTAAGTATGTTTGTGCTTCCAACACTGAGGCAAGTCTTTTGCATAAGTCTATGCTTATATTTGTGCAGGTGCCAGTAGGGGACAGAGGTCAAAGCCTTGCACAGAAATTCAAAAATGTTCTTCAGACTGCGCTTTTGCCCAGCCAGTGAAAGTTGATTCATGTTTCGGTATTAAAATCTCGACAGTGCATGGGAGTTTGTTTGAAATTTAGTTCTCCAACTATTTACAGTAATTGCATTAACCCCGTTCCAGAAAAGTCAGCCTATAGGAGTATAGAGCTGTCAGAGCCCTCACTGTGGTGGTGACCACACCTTGACCATACCTTCTCAATTTACAGCCAAAATGGACTTGCTGGAACGCAAAAGCTGTAAATTGCCTCGCAAAACATATAAATCTAAAATAAAGCATGAGGAACTTTACTATAGAGTTCCCACACACATCAGCTGAAATGTTCGGCTCCTTCTACCCTGTAGTAACACCGCTTCTTGGTTGCGCTTTTGTTTCTTCTCTCGAAAGGACATTTGGATTTAATGAAACTCTGGCTTTGCAAGCACTTTAGCAATGTTAGTCATGTGTCTTTGGTTTCAGATTCCTCCCATTCCTGTTTGATGTGGTTACACAATCCATGTCAAGAGGACTTAGCCCAGTGGAAATGAAGCGTTGTTGGAGATAAAAGGCGACTTATGCAAATGTTAGCTCTTTTCACCTGTTCACCTGATATTAAGCTTCCCAGCAGAAACCCATGACTCTGATGAAAGCGTCCAGGCATCCACGTGTTCATGCACTCATCTATGTGTAAATCTCACCATTTCTCTCTGTTCCTTTCTCTTTTTACAGGATTTGGACCGACTACATTCTGACCCGACTGCTCGATGGCACTGACAGTGAACTTGATTGGTCCCTCACCATGGGGCTTCAGGATATTTGGAGGCAGGGACTTCAAGAAGGCCATTACTGTATCGAAGGTACTCCCTCACAGGCTTACCGCTGCTGGTTCTAGTCCCACCTTATCACACCATACCCTCTGTTTTTGTCAAAACACGGCCAGTAATGACATGTCATGCAAAGTTAACTTCCTGCGCCCTACCTCTCTTTTTCTTGCCTTTGTTTGTGTCCGTGCGCTGCTTTGGACCGGTTTCCTTGACTACTGAACCAGTTAGAATGGAATGGAAGTGGACTACATTAGAAGGAAACCAGTGATTACAGTTGTAGTGGAAGTTGGGGAGGGAGGGGGGTTCCTGATCCCAGGGTACAGTGTTAAGTGTGTGTGTGTGTGTGTGTGTGCATTTTTACGTGTGAGCATGGTGTGTCTTATTGTTGCTTGTGCTAGCATGTGTGCATACACACGTGCATTTGGTGTGTTTACGTCTTCGCACGTGGGTGTGTTTTTTTTTTTTTTTTCCGAGGCGGTGTTACAGGAGGGGAAGGTAGAGCTGAACAAGGGGAAACATTGCCACTGGGAGCAGACAGTGCACAGTAAACAGCACCAGGAAACCTCGGGCAGACTCGCCTGTGCGTGCCAGAGACACCCAGTCCTCCCCGCTGCACATCCTGGTCCTACATAACATTTTTCCATTAAGACTCCCCCAGTGGCTCCTCAAAACCTAAATGATAAATTATGTCAAATCATGGCGGGGAACCAGTGCTTTAAAGGGAGAAAGTTTCAAGCCCCCTCCACCCTTTGGACTTAGACTCAGAAAAAACAGGTTAAGTCAGGGGGTGTCGTCCTATTCTGTTTCTTGTAAACTGTGGGCCTGTAAAGCCCTTTGAGACTGTGTACAGTGATTTTGGGCTCTAAATAAATATGAACTTGAACTTGAACTTG
>OMLF01036497.1:0-26456 GCA_900302615.1 Holocentrus rufus | reverse complement strand
TGACCATGCTGCTCGCTCTCTCTCTCTCTCTCTCTCTCTCTCTCTCTCTCTCTCTCTCTCTCCCCATGTTACTGAGCAGCCAAATAGGCTATTTTATTTTTTTTATCCTCTTGTGGCCAAGTTCGCTCCAATTGAGGGTGAAAAAATACCAACCAGCCAATCCAAACAATTGACTAAAAAATTGGTCTTATTTATTTGAAAAACCAACAAACAAACTAAAAAAAAAAATCAATAACAACTTATGACAAAGTATAACTCAATAGTAACAAATTTAAATAAATAAATAAATAAATAAATGTAGGCTTCACAATGCTAAGGAGGCCCCTAAATAGAAGCTTAAAGTTACAAATCCTGAGTCCCAAATTATTTGTTTATTATCATTTATTTATTTTCTAATATCTAAAATTGGTCAATGTGCGTTTAGTTCTTAGCTCTGTAAAATAAATAACTTCCTTTGTTTCCTCTGAGGAAACTTATTTAACAACTGAGCAAAGCATTTATGGAAGGTCTTAAAAATAATATTTGCCCTCTGTTTTGTTTTTTCTTACTTAAACAGCATGGTCATTTTCTCTTTATTGTTATATATAAAATGTTTAAACAATTCTAATAGAAAGTCTAATAAAGTTTTGCTAACAGCAGGTAGCAATATGTAATACAATTTGTTGTTGTGGAGCATTTCATGGAAAAAAAAACCCCAAACTGGCAAAATCATGACCACATATGCAAGACTTGAACTGGCAAGGTCTTAGATGAAGGAATCCAATGATGTGCAAAAGCAGAGCCATCAGTGTGATGTGGTAATATCCACAGAGAGAGCAGTGCTGTAATGCCAAAAATGAGTTGTGAACAAGTAGAATTTCCCGGGCAGACGAAGGACTTGTGTGTGTGTTAAAGATTTGCGACATTTGTTATATTGTTATATTGTTATATTTTATTGTTGTATTATGTTACATGCTAACATTGGAGCCAGTGGTTTCAAACAGGTCTAGCTGTCATTGGATTTTCATTGGGTTTTTAATGCAACCACACAACCATATCCAAAAAAATATATGGTGCTGAAGTCACAACATACCAGAGCAAATAGTTTGTTCTGGATGAGAAGATAAATCTAGAGATGGAACTGCTCAACCACGCTAACTATCGATCTGCTTTTACTCAGCATGATTTTTGCAACCAACATCAGCTTCTCCATTTTAACAGCAGTCATCCCACATAAATGATGTCTGTGCAGATAAAACAGTTACAAAAGACCAAGACATCATGAGCAGAAAATCCAACTGTAATTTACAACATGATGCCAGGGCTGCATCTCTCTTGTCTCTACATATAAAAGCATCATGGAGCCAGGTAAACATCAAGAGGAAATACAATTGAATTTCATCATGTAAATCTTTTTCAACTTTCCATGCACAATTTGATTTGCATGAGTTAACATCAAAGAAAAATTTGGTGCTGTACAGCTATTGTTATTGATAAAGCTGGAAAAAAGTGAGAAGCATTTTTTCTGGTCAGTTTTAAATGGACAAAAGAGGTTTTGTCACTTTGAGAATAAAATACTACATCATTACAATGTTGAAAGAGAATTCAAAAAAGTCAAGGAGAAGTAAAGTATCACAGTCACTCAAAAGAGTTAAAGTTTGGAAATCCAATTTACTTAACTGGGTCTATAAATGTCTAGACAAAGTGAAGGATTTTCCATCCAGTTTATTCCAGGCATCTGTGTGAAACGGGCTGGAAGACTGACAGGGCAGCAGACAACTGAGAAAAACATAACATTATTGTGTGCAATATATGGAATGTGTGCATTGTAGATCTTAGTTACCATATATTGATACATCAATAAATGGTACTCTAAGAGGCAGCAGATTACTGGTTGGTTTAATGTAAAGCTGTAATTATAAAGTATGACATAAAAGAGAAGACTCACTCATCAGTTTGAACATACACATTAATGGCTTTTAGAATTACCTATATAATAGCTACATGTGTTTCTAAGCAATGAAGATCTTTGTAGGAATCTACTCCACATCGTGAATTCATGGTAAAATATTTGCATTTTAGTTTTGAAAGTAACTGGTTGAAAAAGCCACCAACGTGGAACTGAACTCATGAAAATAGAACAGAACAAAGAATGGTGCTCTACCACATCCTGCTGGGCAAACACACTTACAGCAACAAAATGCAGTGAAATTCAAAGTGCCGATGACAGTTTCAGCACAGTCTTTAAATGTCACTCGCCATAATGTTTATGCCTTAAAAAAATGCATTCATGAGGAGCATTATAAATGAAAATGATATGTCAAAAGGTCTATAGCCTTCCTAATAAATTTCATCACTTTGCACGAATGACACTGAAAATTCACTTAAGAAATATGTCCACACTGAGCCAGGTCACTCTGAAAATGTTTTAGTGGTCGATCCACACTACAGCACACTAACTTTTTCATACTGTTTTCTAAAAGCCCATCCATGCTGCAACACCTAAAAATGCTTTAAGTCCCCTATTGAACATGTGCAGGCATATGTGCATGGCCTGTGCAAAGTCTATACTAGACTACAACCAAGATCAAATTACAAATCTACATCTACATTTCTTAAAAGCTCCATTTTCCCCATCCAAACTACAACACCAAATTTAAACACTTTGGAGAGTGTTTTTGAAAAGCCACGTGGCTTATTGTAAATGCAAGATCAATATGGAGGAAAAAAAAAGAATTTTCAAATTTTCGGCCTTGGTGCAGACAAATTTCTTACTTTGAGTATTTCACTGTCTGCTATGGGTTACAAATTAATTAACTGTTTTCAACTACACAGACAGCAGTGTGTTTATTGGAACCAAATTGTGAACACTGGACAATATATTGGTATTTGCACTGCACTGACTGTGCATTGGGCAGTTTTACACATCTCTGATGATGTAAAAATCTCAAGTTACTGTTACACCCTTTAACACAGACCACATTTAGTATTCATTTGTGAATATTAAGTTATTATAATAGGGTAAAACATTTTTTAGTGAACTCACATGCCTGCCAAATATTCATTGGATGGAATTACTCATGCATAGAAACTTTCAAATTTCATGGAGCAGTTTTTCCACATTTTTGGAACATGAATGAGAACTGGATCAAGTTGGTCTTGACTTCTGAGCCACTAAAGAACATTCTGTGCACACTTAAGCTACTGATAGACAGATATGATGGACAGATATGACAACAGCTGTTGATGAGAAGTCAAAATAGGACCGGTATGGTCCTTTAATGTATGAAATTCAAAATTCAAACCTAATTTTCATACCAAAGCATTTGGATGAGGAGGAAATACATGTAAGTTTTGTAACTTTTATCAAAACCTCTTGAACCATTTCATGAGAAAGAAAAAGATCACAAATATGTGTCTGTTTTTGTAAATATCATACAAAGAAGTATAATTTATTTGTGTGCTGAGAGATTGTCTTATGCACTTAAAACATAATTAGATTAGATTGTACTATTTATATACTGTTTATATACTATACACAGTTTGTCTTCTTCCTTGTCTATTTCTGCTTATTTTGTTTCATTTATTTGTGATTATGGGCACAGATCTCCTTCCATAACCAGCTGGCACAGAGAGCTGGAGAGTTGTAGGTACAAAAATGGACATGATGCCTTTTGCTCTTTGACATCTCTGTCAGTTCATGTTGGTATTGGATGTCTTAGTATAAGAATAATAGTGATATTAGAATAATAATAATGATAATAACAATAAATCAGATATGAGCAGCATTGAGGAATTGAGCATGAAAGCAGCTTTGTGAACACAGCTCATGAAAACAAACATTAATTCTATGAAAACAGCATTACAATGCTGCATTACAATTTGATTAAGTGCAGAGTCTCATATCAAAGCTGGTTTTATGATGTTGCAAGACTATTTCACCAACAGGGAACAAAAAATCTAGCAGACAAATGCATTGACAGACTTCTGCCTGGATTATTTACACAAAATTTGAAAAAGATTGTTGTGATAAAAAGGCAGCCAAGTGAGATAAATATACATGGAAGTGTCACGGGAAGGCACCTATACTTGATCAACACTATTAGCACATACTGTTTAATGCTGAAATAAAACAAGATGGATGTACTTGCCTGTGATAGCATGTCACATCTTTTTGGTTTCCAACAACACCAAACACACACAGTAGATGGTTAGATACATGCAAACAATGGATGCAGTCATGAACTACAGAAGCAGCCTAAATGTACAAGACAAAGTGCACATGACTTACACCCTGTGCTATTATTAGCCCCCTAAAGCAGTAATGGGCAATGATATAAGGTGTGGTACAAGAAGTGCAAGCACTCAGGGAGCACTTATTTTGCAGAAGCTCAAGCTAGCATACACTTTTGCTCTTACATGAAGGCTGTACATTATATCTGTTCAAAAACAGGAAATGTGAGAGAGACAGATAACAAGTGCTGTCTTCATGAAGTCAGTTGGGTGATAAGACACATTCTGCAGTCCTTTCACACAATTTAAATATAACCCCAGAGAGATTAAACATCAGCCCAGAAAAAAAATATTTCACCTTTTAAAAGATTGCAGATCTCCATTTAAACTTATCTTTGGACAGATTTTGCACATAGGAGCACATGACGTTCAGGGGTGTTTCTTTATACGTTCCCAGGCGGGTCTCTTCGTTTTTGAAAGAGCTGTAATGGTGCAAGTTTGTTAATTGGTACCATGGAAAAGAAAGAATTGGATATGTCCGCAAAAAGAACAGACTTGGTTCAAGGCTGTGACTATTCCTTTTTTTTTTTTTTTTAAATAGCTGAAAATCATTTTATAACAATAATTAGTCAAGATTTGTGGTCTGGTCTCTTCTATTAAAGTCAAAAGGAAAGTTTAGAAAGTTGTATGAATCTGTGCAAATATTTCCTCAACATATCAAGTCTCCTAATTTCTGATTTCATGTGTTGCAAATATGTGTTAGACCACAAATTTACATATATACACAAATGTTTTGCTGCTGAACAATTTTTAATTAAGCAGCATCATTTGCATTCCCAGAGGATACTAGGAGACCTTGGTGTTTGCTAAAATCTTGCAAAAAAAAAAAAAACAACAAACAAACAAACAAAAAAAAACGTAAAGTTTCTGTATTTGCATGTAATTTACTATATAAATGACAAGAATTCACAGAATGTCATAACTGAATAACTGCCCCTCTGGAAGGCTGCTTCTATCACTGCATCCTCAAAACTCTCCTGAGGAAAAAAAGCAATTAGAGTCATTTTTAGTACTTTTGGTCCACAGCAAAGCACTTGATGCACTGTGCAGTCTGCAGAGTTGGCTTGTCAGTTAGTCGAGAGACCCTTGAGGAACCCAGGATGGCTCTGGGTGAATCTGAAGACAAGTGACACCTCACTTGGGGTATTTGACAAACTGACACTCAATCATACAGAGTGTCCAGCTCAGCTTGTCAAATACTCTAAGTGGGGGGCCTGATCTCGCAAAACCAAAGCTGTATCTGTGGAGCAAATGAACAGGAAAAGTTTGAAAGATGTTAAGATGTCTAGCAGCTCTGCACAGTGATACACTGACAACACCCAAACTCTAAATGCTATCAAAGATCAATTACTGATGCATTGGATGACACACTCACTGATACTGCATTTTGACCACAACATTATAGAAGTTAGATGCCATTTTGTTACCTGAGTGTCTGAACGGTAAAGCAGATGTGTCCCAGAGCAGCGCCGTTCTTTCTCTCTCTTCTCATCCAGTAAGAGTTCGCGATGATGATACCGTGTGTCTGTTTGACCAGTGAGCTTCAACATGGCAAAGAGGAAGTCAAAATAAGGAAGATAGCTGCAAAGCTAGTTCTCAGGAAATATGTGGAAACAAAGTGTCAACATGTCACGGTTGTGAAATGCTGTCGATGGCCTTAGTGGCTGACAGTTTTGTGATAATGCCTTTGTGAGAGATAATTGTTGGTTTTGTTTGTCATTTTTGTCATGATGTTAATGAAAAAATGAGGTGCTCTGAGTGAGGACTTTTATATGAAAAAAAATTTCATGACTCTCATTTTGTAGTTAAGATTGCATAGAAGACGCAGGTCAAAAATAGGGTTGGCCCTACAGATAAGCTACTATAATCTGTGTTATATATTTACTATGTGGTATTATTGATGTCATCATTAATTTTGATGTCAGGGATATATTTTCTTGTTTCTGAGTGGGTCACTAGCTGTCAGTTTCACCCCCATCAAGGAGACACATGACAAAAGCACAGTCAAAAACTTTCCCCCTGAGATACAGGATCAGTTCATTAAGACACACAGCAGCATCTTCCTAAGTCATGTCGCCCTGCTTAACCAGGCCAGCCACTTCCTGCACCACCCCCCGTTTCTGCACTCTGCCTCATCCTGCAGTCAAAGTCCGTAAAACTTATACTATCACTATTTAGTGCCATTCTATTAAGCATTGCACAAGCGTTTTTGCAGCACAATGCACCACAGGAATGTACGTACAGCACTGTATAACTTCCTCATATTGCAATGAACCAACTGGGCACTTGAGGTCCTCCCCTCTGGAGCTGCACCCATTTTATGTGTCATTCTGCACATGATGACTGGATACTGAATGCATATTTATAATGCAATCCTGTAGATATAGTGCATGATTTTCAAACTTCTTCATACTGTGGAACACCAAGTTGATCTTCATTAAGGTGCCCATTAGAAGTGATTTTGCCCAGTGAGCCTGATATGGAAAGATACTTTGGTTTGTGTTAATCAGGGTCATGCACCACCAGAAGGTGTGGGGAGCATCAGTGGGGTCAGGAAGATGGAGCACAGTCGTTGGTTGTGCAGGGTTGCAGGTCACAAGCCAAAGGAGCGGGTTGTCGACTTCCACCGGCACGTGTCAGAATGAGGAGGTGGAGATGGTGCAAACTTACAAGCACTCATCACCATCTGATCTTTGAATATATATATATAACAGGCTACACATCATGATCTACCAATCAGTGGCAGCCAGCACATTGTTCTTAGCAGTAGGAGGAGGCTACAGCTACAGGAAGCATAAGCAAACAGACTCTATGGACTGATGCATCTACAAAGCACCTTTAGCCTCCTGTCCAAAAGGCTCCAGCCAACGTTTCATGGTCAATTGTCTATAACTGATAACAGAATGCCACAGACAAATTTCCATTTCATGCAATTGTAAGGACAACAAAGTATTCTTATCTTCAGTGAACCACAGAGCTGAGGCAGGAAAGCTGCACTGTCTATATGAACTATGTTTCACTGCCTGTGCTCTGGGCTCATACAGCATTGTTTGCACAGTTGATATGTCTTTAATAACAGTCACTTTTCTTGTCCATCTGCAGATGTGCACATCTGTGCATATTATCTATAAATTGAAGTTAATATACGTGCAAGGTGTATAGGTATGAACAGACTGCAATTTTAAAGTGCCGTTTCAAGAGAATACAAGAGGCTGACAACTTGTCATACCAAACCAACTGTGTGAGACTGAGCTATTTCTCCCATTACCCCTTAGCCCCCATTAGCCAAAGTGTTCCTTTTCCATTTTGGAGGTGATAACCATACATATTTGGGTGACTGATATTGCAGAATGGCTGTTCATAAATAGGTGATTCACAGTTCACATATTGCCTTGATACACCATACAGAGTTCATGATCCATTTCAGTCACAATCATTTTTTTAATGGTTTTTAGAATTTATGATTTTGATTGAAAAAGGCTTGTGCTTTTTTGCTGAGCCTTAACAATTGCAGAAACAGCTATATCTTTTTAATGCATTGTTACTGTTGTAATTAGATATTAAAGGACTTGAAGGTGAGTTGGTATAGTATATAGTTGGAGGGCCCAAACTCCGGTGTGTAGGAGGGAAAAATAGCAAGGTGTGAGGAGAAATATTTCAGTCAGACTCACTTTATTTGAAACACTGATAAATATTTTCTACATGATTATATTATATTGATACCCAGTATGTGAGTGACTTTTGTTAGCAAAGCTATTCAGGTCAGCACCCTGTCTGTGTGGTACATGACAGTTCAGAGTGTAAACCAGGCACTAGAGTAACTGTCATTTCAACACCTTTTTCAGACTGCATGCACAAATATAGGGGAAGTTGACGATGAAAAAAACACGTTTGGTTGGTGTTGAGAAAGATATGGTTGATTTTCATCAAGTAGTTCAACACGAATTAACTGAATTTCCTGTTGCAATAACTGCTGGAAATACTTTGCCACAGTATACTACAAGTGAAACACTAAAGTAAAAGACACATGAGTAATAAATGGTTCCTGGTTCCTAAATGCAACACCAGATAAATCTTCATGTGCAAACAGGAAAAGCATGCTCTCTGCAGATTGCAGAAAATGAAATAACTTTCTTCTTGATTTCTCTTTTATTTAATGTACAAATGCACTTTAAAAAAAAGCACCCGCAAGATGCTGTTATGAAATGTTAAGCTCTTCTTGTAGCTGGTGGAGGGAAGTCAAGAGGCAAGAAAATGAGAGTGCTGTCTGCACGCTGCATCTCAAGACATGGGTTTCAATTGCAGTTTAACAGATATTTTCATAATTGTTCATTTAGAATTTCAAATCAGCTCCCACTGTGTCCCCCACTGCACCTGCACATAAAAAACAACAGGTGTGCAAAGGACTTTTCTCACATTTATTTGCTTTCCTGTCAGTCACTGCCTGTATTATATATTGGACAGATTTTTAATCTGACACTGTGTTCTAAGTGGGATTTTAGGGATACAGAGACTAGACATACTTTAAGGCCTAAAATTACTGAAAGGAACACAAAATACTTTCAGTTCATGTTAGGCTTGAGGTATTTTGCAGTTTCAAGTGGTAAATACATATTGTTCTGAATAAATCTATTTAAATAAATTCCCTTTCAACTTGTTCACAGAATGCAGTTCTGTGAACAGAGTGAGGGTGAAATGCCACCTAGTGGCTCATTTCTGTAAGACTGCAACTATTGCAGAAGTGCAGCAGTCTTATTATGAATCCCATGTAGGTTCTGAGCAAGATAAGACCACAAGTGTTAGCCTTTACATGGCTGTCATATCAAACAGTTTTAGTGAATGTGCAATAGGCAAAATGCATTTTCTGACCAATCACCGTGTTTGCAGGCTTTTCTTGCCTTGAATTGTTGTGGGATTCATAACAACACAGTTTAGGCCCGGGGCTGAAGGCGACTGGATGGTCAGAGGATTCTGGTTAATATAGCGATGCATAAATAACAAATTGATTCTGTTCTACAGTATATAATCATTATTCATCATTATCCCATGCATGATATCAACATTAACTCGTCTAAGTGTGTTTGGACACTCATGAAAGACACACAATACACAGCAAAGTCGTTGCAGGATACTGCAAAAATACTGTAATAAGTTGTAAAAATACAGGCAGGAAAAAATACAAATTTATTAACACAGGATGCAGTTTACTGGTTCTTTTATTGTTGAAAGGAAGACTTGAAGCAGAAGGTCTGATGATTAACCAGGATTAAGGCACTGCCTGTTACTGTATGATTTAAAACAGTAATCATGTTTTTATTCTGGTGGATTCCAGGCCTTTATACATGATTTACAAAAAAAAAAAAAAATAGCCTACAATCCAATAACAAATTTCTCCATTACACATGACATGTTTGATTGAAAATTTCAAATTGCATTGTACTCATCAATGGTGTCCTTGGAATCATAGTGCTTCAGTACATACTGTATAAAAAAGCTAATGTCAAAGACTGATATAAAAAAGGTAATCCACAGGCGCAACAATTGTGCATGTTTATATTTCTTGGCAGATAAGTACTGTAAGCAGAAATGGGCAAAAACACACCAAAATGCAACTTGGTACTTGGTCCTTCAATATCAAAATAAACAACAAAATATGCCTAGGAAGAAATGTATTATTACTGAAATACATTCAATTTGTACTTGCAAAATACTGTAAATAAATCTTTGAAATGTATTTCTAGGCATCCGCAAACAAGCAAAACCCTTCTCACTGCTTCATGCATGATTAAAATCTGGAACAATGGTGTGAGGAAGTCATGCAAACTGTTAACCGTATCATGTGCCTGTGTTTTCATGGGGTACACAGTTTATTCTCACTCTGTAGCTTCTGATTTAAGGTTTGGAGTGGATTGTATGGACATAAGAACATAGATGATGTATGCTGAACTGAATATCCTGCATCATCTGCCTCTCAGGTCTGACTACAGGCATTTCACTGGGTCTTTAAGAGACCTCATTAGGTCCTTTGGGTGCTGCTTGTTCCAGCTGAATAGTCTCATCAGCACTGAGCTGTTCAAGTAGCTCTATGAGGCCCAACACCATGTTTTCAAAATGCTCTTCTCTCTAATGAAAAACTCATTGAGGATACGATCCTCAGCATGTCTTTTTACAAAGCACATGATTTTGTGACACCTGAAAAATCCAAATTACAAAATACACAAAAATAATTAGATACATAATTGAAATACATGTACTGGAAATACTGCCCATGTAGGGAAGTAAGTCTATTTTGACTAATTTTGTAACGGTAAACTGTAGTTTTCCAGCACATATTTAACATAGTCAACTAATTTTATTTAAAAAATACTGTCAAGATTTTAGAAAACAACAAAAAAAAGATGTTCTCTCTTGAATATTTAAGATCAGAATAAAACCTTAAATTTTACAGTTCACTTTGTTCACTTTCACTACAGTACACTTAAAGTGTAACCAACTGCTTCAGTTTCATTCCTTGTCCTGTGTTGGATTGCTCAAAAAGACCTTCACTGCATGGGCTACATCAGTGCAAAATGTTTTATATTTGATTACATATTATCAAACAACATTCCTCACTTATAATCCAAGCTAAAAAGATAAAGATGAAATAGTGGACAAACCACTGAAAGGGAAGCAAAAGGCTTCAGAAGCTTGAACCTCAGATTCGTGACGCCGTCGACAGACACTTCCTGAAGCTGCTACAGTGACGACTGACAGGCTGCTGAGACTGTTTGTTTGATCATTCACAGCCAAATAAGCTTCATATTATTGTGCAGCTGATAGCTCATATGAATAAAATGTATTTGTATCCCTAGAAAATTAACTGATGATGCCACTGTGTTCACACAGTCTGTCAGATTAGTAATAAGAGAAATCTGCATGTACATAAACCTTCAATTAACTGTCCGAGATCCTGGGAATAAAATATATGGTTTCCATTATAAGGTGGATTTTACAAAGCCAAGACGCCTCATCCACTGACAGGCCTGTGATGTTGTTCATGAAGTAAAGAACCAACATGAACTATACAGCAGTAGCTTCAGCACAAATGCCACATTTATGTAACATCATTAAATATAAAATCTCAAAATTAGAAGCATCACCCAAAGCATATTTCAATTTAATGTGCCAGCAGATTCATATGGGAGCTTTACAGCAGCAAGATGTTTCAGCAGTGAGTTTTAACTTTCATGTTGTTCTGCTCTGTCTATATGAGAAGTGTTCGCATTGTGCTTTCTTTTGTCTTTTTTGTGTAATGTATCACTTACAGCAGCAGTAAAATAACTTCCCCCTGTGGGAACGATGAAGTAATATTACTACCTCATTACTTTACTACTTCCTTTACCAAAGGAGGGCTGACAACGATCCCCACCCTCAAAAGAGGCCAGTTACTGTAATATCCAATTTTACTCATGATTGATGGTATTTCTTCTGTTTCTTCCGGGGCCAAAATCTCTTAATGATACAGTGCAGGATACAAAATATCTCTGATACTGGGAGAAGGGGGTTCAAAAATAATGTTATCCTTGTGTCTATATATGATGTATGTGTGAGTTCTTCTTTGAAGCCCACAGAGGCTATGAGGCCAAGTCATACTTGCATGGTGAATTTTGCAGGTAAATGTCAACACATGCATGAGGTTAATAATATTAGCTGAAGATATGCCAGGAAAATATGCATAAATTATTAATAAAATTCTTTGTATCATTGTGTGCTGCATGATGAGCACATAAATTTAGGTAATGCGTGAAATTAGTTATTTTTACTTAAAATAGATATGCCCTAACAAAAATTAATTGCCATTTAAAATGAAACTACTCCAAAAATAAATCAGTACTAAATCACACAGGGCTGAAAACTGCAGATGTTTCTACCTGCTGCAGTGGCATCAGTGAATCGCGTTGGGTGGAAGTGCAACATGCTTTAAAATTTCAACCCCTAGATAGCAGTGCAACAGCAGCTTTAACTTGATTTATGATTTAACAACACTGATGGATTTCCAATACAACTGGAAGGAACTTTCAGGTTGTTTCAGGCAAGCAGCCAAATCTGAACTCACCACCTGCCTTTCAATTGAGAAATTTCTCCTCACATTTCCTGTTCTTAGATGTGTTCCTGAATGGTTAGTTATGCTCTTGTTTGGCTTTTATAGAAATTTATAGGAAATACATTTGTAACCAAGGTTGCAGTTTGTAAGCAAGCTAGTTAGCCAGTGGGTCTGAAACAGAAGCAGTTCCTATGTGGTCAGTTATTTTTTACTGCCGACAACATTAAGATCATTGCAGAAACCAGGAAAATATTTAGCTCAGGGATTATTTCAACATCTTTGGTAACCACTGAAAATCTGGGATAAAAATCATGACACCGTCTGCTTTTAAGTGGACTCTAGTCTACAAAATCTTTGCCAGCCTGTGAAAAACTGCAATGAAAAAGTTGCAGCAGTGGCATGAAAAAAATAAAACATTGGCAAGATGCAGCTACCAGACAAGTACACAGAATGCACACCTTCTTTGAGATCTGTCTTTCTCATGCTATCAGTCTGGGTTCAACAACTAATTCACAAAATTGTCATGTTCAGGATAGTTGTATTCAAAATTTTTAAGGGAAGCAGTAATGGCAAAATCTGGACTGAGAAAAGAGTGAAGCATTGCAGTTGCAGGGCAGTTGATTTGTTTAAACATGCAAAAACAGACAAAAGATTTTCTAAATTAAAATGATCTTTAATATCTCTTTGTGAGTTGGGTAATAGATGATTTGTGACAGTTGTGAGATTTTGATTACAGTCAAAATGAAAAGTAGAAACTGTCTCTTCAGATTGTAAGAAAAAAATGCTGCATTATCGCTCCACACACACACTCCAGAGTCATGTTACAAGTGTCTGCTTATATAGATTACAAAGCATTTGGTTTGGAACTAAAGACATCGCATCATGGCAGAAATATTATTATCTCAAGAAAAAACAACCTTGCTGTGAAGCGCTGCCAGGGTTGAATATGTACAGCAGAAACATCGCTACAGGCACGTTTTTAAAATTGAAATTTGAAATCGGATTGGTCCACAGCCTCTTGTTTTGACATTCTGTATGAAGTCACGATACATAAATGTGACATAAATGTGGAATGAATTCTGTAAATGCTTATTTCATGTGTCATGAAATGTGGCACGAGCCTTTTAATAAAATGCTACGCAAACATCTTAGCAGGAAAATATTACTAAGTTTATTTTTGTCCCTTTTCAACCAGTGACTCACCTAAATTTATAATTAGGAATGATTACATGTGGAATTTTCCAGATCCATAATTAAACATTGTGCTGCACTTGTGTTGCCGTTTCATTTTGCGGATCTGATTTATTTGGGTAGAAAGCACACAGCTCGAGTGAGGCAGGACTGCAGTCTAGGCGGAAAGGCCTTGGTGTGAGTGGACACATCACATACATTCAAACTCATCTATGCGCTGTTTGGTGTTGCCTGACCGGATCTGTCTAAGGGTCTTGTACTTGTCCCGTCCCGCCCGCACATTTTCTGCATGGATGATGTCGTTGACGGTTTTCTTGGACTCATCCCGAGCGTTGGCCAGCTCTGAGCTTAAAGCCTGGTGACACAGTGAACAGAGCATTAATAACAGATCACCAATAACTACCGATACACCAGCAATAGATTATAAATAAAGCAAATATAAAAAAATATTCGGGACATCTGCCTGACATTCAGTTTCAAGTCATAACCTCTTTTGCACAATCCACAGCCGAACGATACTTTTCTAATTCATCTAATTAATCTGCTTCTCCTCCTTTGTGTTTGGTATAAACATAATAAGGAAAATTAATGAGGTGCAATGGCTTTTACCTGGATTCACCTCATCAGTAGAATTTATGAAAAGAGTAACATCTTGTACATTCAGCACGTGCATATTCACACTCTTATGTACAACTAAAAAGCTGACTCATTTATTTGTAAGCACATATGCATGACAATTAAGCTGTTATGGAATTGTTATAGAGTCATGCACACTATTATTTGAAAAGATTTGAGTATTAATTTGGCTTTTTCTGTTTCATATTCATTTTGTTCCACATAGTAGGCATTCTTTAAATCTAATGTATACTTGTATATACACCTGCTTAAACAGTGCACATGTGGGGTGAATGAGATTAACTTCCAATCTATCAATCCAATCACTGTCGGACTGATGCATTAAATCTTGAAATCAGCCTATACTTCAACTTAATGGCAAATTCCTTCTCTTCCAGTCAAGTGAACACTTGTTGCGTCATGTTTAGATATGAACACGGACTCACCAGTAGGTGTTTCTGCACACGCTCGTTCTTCTCGGCCTCGGTCATGCGCTCCTCCTCGCTGCGGTCCTTGTAGTTGGCGGCGGACGTGAGCTCGGCGCTGGCCTCGGCACTGCTTTCGTCGTTCTCGTCGTGCTCGTTCTCGGCGTTCACGGGTTCTTGCGCATGAGCCGCCATTACTTTGTTCTTGAGCTCGTCTTTGGTCTTCTCCAGGTCCTCCTGCACCATGGCAGCCTGAGGGAACACGCAGCGTGCATGAGCTGATTATCTGTTGTCTTTACAGGCCTACTGGAATTACTGGCACCTTAACGATGAGTGACCCATATTTTATGTTCAGTCGGACTGATCATGTTTTATTCAAAGAAGCACTTATACTCCACTTGTTTGACACTTTCTCCTCTGAGTGCATGTGGAAAAATGTCAAGATAAACTTCATATTAACGTTGCCCCCAAAATATATTGAATTTACAGGTATTAATCTACACTTTAGATATGTCAGGCTGTAACACTAAACAATAATCACATAGTTATATCCTATATTCAGAGCAATAGAGGATTTGTAAATTAGGCGTATCCCAATAGCCTGATATACATTTTATGAAAAAGACTAAAAAAAACAAACAAACAAACAAAAAAAAACCCAATAAAACCTATCACTACTGGCTTTTGCCACATGATTTACATCATCATGGGCATTTAAATTTCAATTCAGTACATCTATTGAATACACAGATAATCCACTGCAGCAATAAAGCATGAAAGGTATGAAAGTGTGCTTACACAGACCACCAGTGCTGCAAAATAAAAGGAACTGGAATCAAAACCACCGACTGTAGTAAACAAAGGAAATAGCTCCTTAAAGACCCGCTGAAAAAAGCAGGTCATGCATTGCATGTTCCCATGTCTCAGCTTCTATCCTTTGTCTTGTTTCCCTGATACTTTGTCTCTACCATTTTTTCATTGCTTGGATACTTATAATATGTTGAATGTTTAAAATATGTGTAAATGTTAACAAAGCCAGCTTGCACTTACTGTAAGCTGTTATGGATGACAGCCAATTACGACTAAGACTGGAATGCCCAAATTACCCAACATGTACAAACCACCTCTTAACACTCCATTCTCTCACAGGTCAGAATATCACAATGGGGCAAAAGAAGTGAACAGGATTTCCCTAGCACAAAAAAACAACTGGGACCCCAAACAGTATGAGTCATACTGCCCACAGTAAAGGGGCTGGGTTGGTGCACGTTTTTGACCAAAAAAGACATGAGGCAAGCTCCAAGTTTTCACTCCTCCCCCCACAAACACACACAACACGGATCCAGGAATGTCTTTCCTCACTCTGTCCCAGGACAAGACTTTTGACCAGCAGCGTACAAGCCGGTAATGACACTTCACTTGTTTCCTGCTCATTTCACATTCAAGTGCACATGAACAATGCGCTTATGAATCTGATGTGAATGACGAGCAGGAAACAAGGTAAACATGATTCTGAGGTGAGAGTCTGGAAATCACATTCCTGATGGTACTGCGTAGCTATTTAGGCACAAATCACACCCATACCACACAATTTTTCCCCAATCTTTCACACACAAACAAAATCTGACAATGAGAGATTTACCTTCTCTTGCCACTGCACTGCTTCTTCTTCCTTCTTCTTCTTGGCGTCCTCCAGTAGGGAAATCTTTGAGGTCAGATCTGCCAGCTCTGTGGCCTGAGGCAACAAAACTTTCTTTTAATTTTCTTTATGATGATGTTTGATTGAAAGATAAGACAGACTGGTAACATTTGTTTTTTTTTTTTTTTAGTGTGAATTGATGTCAACTGACCAGGTGCTCTTGGTTCTTCATCTGGCTCTCAGACTGCTGCAGCAGTGCCATCTTGGCATCCTCGGCGCTCTTGAGATCGTTCTCCAGACGCTCAGCCTCCTCCTGAGCACGCTTCCTCTCCTGCTCCAGCTCCAGGGCCCTCTGTGTTTGCTCCTCCAGCTCTGTGAATACACATGGATGGATGCACAATGTCAAGTAATAGAAACGATTATCTTCATTCTTTCTAACAACACAATATTGATTGGAGATTACGCACCTTGCTGGGCTTTCTTTGTCTGCTCCTCGATCTGTTTTAACCGCTCCATCAATTCCTCCTTTTCCTTTTCAATCTTCTCCTTTTCTTTCTCTGCAAGCTCTCTTTTCCTCTTTTCATTCTCCAGCAAAGCCCTGATGGAAACACAGAAAGTACACATGAGGCAAGATATGTCAGAGAGGGAAAGTCATTTGCATGCTGGACCCTATCTTTGTTAGGTAAAAGGCAACCGCAAGTTTTAAGTAAGTGATAACCATACAGACCGATCATTCAAACTTAAGACCTGCAGTCAAATCAGTGTGTAAACTGTTCATTCATTTTCCTGACAAAGATCTTATGAGACTTACCTCTCCATCTTCTTGTGATTCTTCTCCTCCCGAGCCTGAGCCTTCATCTGCTGCACTTCAATAGTGTCAGGTTTGCGGCGGCGCATGTACAGCTCGTGGTTCCCCATGCATAGCGCCAGAATACGCTTGTTGATGCGCAGCCTCGGGGCGTAGAATACAAAGTCCTAAAACAAAAACACAAGAGGTTTCTTTCAGAAGCAATACAAACACTAATAAATACAATGATTTCACAATAGTATGAATAAGTGACTTTTTTTTTTTTTTACAAGATAACTACTATAAAGGATTAACATACAGGTGCTTTCTTGTCAATTGGTTTAATCACAAACTTCTTGTCGTTGAATGAAATGTTCCTGATTTCACTCCAAGGGAATCCAATTTTGGGCGTCATTCTGTTTAAGAAACACAAAAACAAAAACTGCGGGTGAGTTGCACTGCATATAAATAATGGGTCAATGGATGTAGTGAACAGTAATAAACCAAGTAAGTACATAACAGCAATTCCAATATGTCACAGTGAAATCGCTCACTTGTCATTCTGTTCATAAATGTTGAGTCCCAAGGCGTCCACTCCCAACCAGAGCTCTGATCCTTTCTTATTCTTTATGCTGAAGTAGTTGACTCCGTACATCTCAAGATCCTGAGCGATCTTCAGATACTCCATCATGGATTCCTCTCTGTGTAAGAATAACAAGTTGTGTTTTCAGTTATTTATTTCTTCCAACAGATTGGCAAACAAGCAAACAGGCCTGGAATATTAGAGTGTTTTGACTGTTAATACAAATGCAGTTACAGCTGTAGCTACGATTATTATTTCACTAAGGCTTTACCCTCCAACAGCTTCCTTCTTGGCTTACAGGTGAAACTCAAAGTAGTCTACACTACAAATTCGTCTCAACGTTCAGGTCAGCAGTGACTAAGCAATTTAAGTGGGCCAACAAGACACACAATACATTCATTAGGTTTTACACTATGAAATGTAATCATTACAGGGGAACTGCAGTTTTCATTAATGATGTGCAGAAAATGTGTCAAAGTGAAAAGCAAAAATCTCTGTTACATTGTTTTACATGTCACTGCATCTCTACCCTGGAAACAACTGGGGATTTGAATTAAAAGAAAGACATGCTGATGATGATGAAATGCAAACAAAATATAAAGAGCAGCTGGCAAAACGGCTGCTGCAAAGACGGCTAAGTCAACAGCAAGTAGGAATCCACTGGCAGTCTGTCTGTAAGCCCCGTGACGGTCTGTAAGACTTTGCTTTTCATTTTGGTATGTTATGTGAGTCTGCATTTCCCTTTGTTCCACTGTAATGACTGCATTTCAATGTGGCCTGAATGCCTCTCCATATGAAAGCAACCAGCATAGCTGTCGTTTGGCCAGCCACCAAGTGGGTATCTGTGCCAAAGGTCCAACGAGGAGACAGATAATCATTTTCAGCACCAAGGAGAGAGATCCCTCAGGGTGCAGAGCGCACAGCAGGGAGCATCATCCTCTGTCTGCTCAGCTCTGCTTGTGTTGAGCTGGAGGAAGGTGGGCCATAAAAAATAGGTGGTCAAAATTACTGTTGAACACCCTGATGTTTGTGCCTGCATTCATTCAAATTGAAAGAAGCACCCAGAATATCCCAGTGTAGCTGCATGCTGTTCTCATAAAGGGAAATCACCTGTGTTGTGGGACTAGTGACAAACTGTATGGATGCGTATCATGCCGGGCAATGTGGCTGAAACTGTTATCATGATGTAATTTCTCATACCAGGTGATACTGTTTTTACCAAATATACTATGTTTTGCCAGATTTAAAGGGTCAATTTTTCATGTAAGACACTTCTTAATTACCAGAATAAAACTGTAAAGAAAGACAATAAAACAGGGTTTTTCAGGATTTTTTCAGTCTTTTTTCAACCCTGTAATTAACAAAAGCTCCTTCTTCCAGTTTTCTCATTATGACCTGAGTGCAGCAGAAAACTGGTAGCCAGTAAAGTAAATAAGGAACTTTTATAGCTGACATGTTGTGATGATTGTTCAATCACAGCTATTTAAAGACACTTATAACTGCAGTGTGAAAGGGTGTGTTTTAATGGCTGTTTGAGTTCATCTGTTAGTATGTTTTCTGTGTGGGTATTGGACAGCAGCAGGCTTGGCTAACTAAAGTTGTGTTAAGTTCTCCAGTGAGATAAATAATGAAATTCTGCACAAAAGTAATGTCATGATAGCAAAAATCAGGAAAATAAGGCCGGAACAACCTGAATTATCCATAAAGGATGACAGGAACTCCGCTGTGGCTATTATGTTTTCAAGTTGGTTTTATTTATTAAGGTAATTACAGATATAATATGATTGTCCAGCACTAGATGCATCCTTCATCATGTTGTGGAGCAGTAATCTCCCAGATGAATACATTTGAGCAGGTATTTTGGGGTAAGTGAGTGAGAGCTCCACTTGACTTGTTGCACTTGTTGAAAGGGCAAGGGGGCAAAGCTGTTTCTCTCCTTCAAATGTTTAGAATAGAACAGATAAACCAAATGGAATATTCAGCCATGTTAGCTTTCCACTTGTGTGTATGTGTGTGTGTTTGTGCATGTCTGTGTGTGTGTGTGTGTGGACACGTGTGCGTGCGCGGTTACCTCAGCATGCCCTTGTGCTCTTCGTGCCACACTTGAATCCTCTCCTCCCACTGCTCCTTGTTGAGTTTATGCTGGTCCAGCACTCTGAGAACATGAGACATGTGAGTGTAAGAAGTCACACAGAGAACGTCTCATAACAAACTACTGCCCGAGGGACTCTATCTGTCTACAGCTACTGCCAGATAATAATGCAATAACTTCTCAAAATCTAATGTTCCTATAAATCGGTCAAACATATTATATAACTAGTTAATGTAATAATATCATATCACATTAACCAGCAATTGTTATTTCATATGTAGCATATTGTTAACTGAAGATGTGGTGATATTGACTCATGAAATAATATGAAGAAAAATAATCTAAGAACTAAGAGCTAGCTTAGTCAGCATGTAATTTAACATTATCATTCATAATATACTGCTCCCCTTATAATTAACAATTGTTAAAATGTGATGTTGTTACATTATCAGGTAATTTGTTACATTAATAGGTTGTCTTACATATTCAGCCCATTTACAGTGACATTTTATTACATTTTGATAAGTCAACACAGTTATTAGATTACCGGTTGCCAGAGACCCTTCTTGACTCTAAAACTCAAAAAAATACAATACAAGACTAAAGTACACACCAGCTCTGATATAAATATCTGCAGTCATACAATAGCCTGGTCCCAGTTGGGATTTTCAACAATATCATTCTTCCATTGAAAACAACTTTAGTTGTTTGGGATACACAGACATATGTAGGCTGAGATAAAACAGCATGGAGGATAAGAATGGGGTAAAACAAGACTGAAGACCAGTTATCACCACTACAAGCTTGAGCAAACCCTCAGTCCTCATGACATAAAAAGGGGCATCATCTGGGCGGCATTACCTCTGAGGCAGCAGCTTGTCACCGGACAGGTAGCCCAGTGTGTGGACGTCCTTCTTGTAGTCGGCATACTTGGCCTGCACCGCATAGGAGGCCAAGAGCACTGCTGTCTCTGGAGGGCAGTAGATGTCATCGTTCAAGATCCCCTCCTTCACCTGCAGGAAGAACAGCCGCTGCGTGGCCTCCTGGATCAGCTCCTCTGAAACATCCTCGGGGAAGAACTTTGCACGAAACTTGAACAGCAGTGGGCTCTCCTTCCTCACATCCTGGGCTGTTACCTAATGGAAAAATAAAACACAGGTGAGCTGTAGAGGTTGCAGTTATATAAATAAGCTGGATGAGCTACAAGAAGTAGTTCAGTTCTGACTCTAGGTAGCAAAAATTGTTGTACGTTTCAGTAAGGCATAATATTGAAGAACCCACCTTCTTATTGAGCTTGAGCCATGTAGAGAAGCCCTTTGTATCCTGGTACTGGAGTCCAAAGTACCAGACCTCCCGCAGTCCAATTGTCTTAACAACCTTAAAGTAACATCAAAGTCAAAATATTATCCTGACAAGCTTCTTCACATTGCCAAAAAAGAATACATTTTTCTCTACAGGAGATCCACGAAGAACAAAAACAGCAGTGGCCTTGGAGAAATATATTCCTCATCTTATCCTTTGCTACCTTTTACTACATTTTCTCACTTCAATGGTTGAGAACAAATTCTAAATTGTAAATTCATGAGAATGGACAGAAGCTGGGGCAAGTGACACAACAAACTAAACTAAAACTAAACTAAAACTAAACTTGATTCCATGCTCAGGCAAATATATATAAACATTTTTTGCTAATTAGGAGCAGTGTACCAGTGTCTCCTGCTGTGTATCTGTTGCAGGAATCACATATCGTGTACAGCTTATTTTTTGATAGGTGTTTGCTCATCATTTTAAGCAACAAACTGCATAAAAATGTGTGTCGGTTACATGTCATTTTCCATATTAAAATTCACAGCTTTACAGCTATTTTGCTGCATTTAAGTACACAATATATTTTACAGTAATTGTATAAAATACATTACACTAACATTATATTATTATGATACAGTAAGATACTTATTCGAGCTAAATAACAACTGCAGTTATTACTACGATTAATTATGCTGTTGTAGAAAATAGAAACTTGCTGGCTAACTGCTCCCTCTAAATTAACGTAATTTTAATCATTCTAATATTGCTGTCTCTAAAGCTCATTCATGATGTTTTTTAATGATTCGGCTATGAGATAAAGTATGAATGAGGGCAGCAAAACTGAATTACAAACATAAAGGCAGCATATCTCAGTGAAAGGAGCAGCTAGATGGCGCTACAGAGGGTTTCCATTCCATTACTGCCAGCTGAGGTTTGCCTCTAGTTTGTTTTGCTGTCATACTGATGTATGAGACTGTGAATGAAAAAAATTTAACAGCTGACCGGCCAGAAGTTGATCATACCTGGTCAAAGAGTTGCTTTCCTGTTGTATTGGGCTGAATGGCGAACTCCAGTTCAGCATCCATTGTGGTGACTCTGACACTGATCTGTGGAGGAGATGAAGAGTGAAAGAGTGAGCAAGACTGACACAAACTGGCCTGCTGGAGGATGACCTTCACATACAAGCAGACCTTAAAATGAAAGTGTTAGAAATAAATGCGCTTTCCTTTTGCAAAATGATTTGTCAGTTTTTAAATAAAATGAAAATACCTCTATAAAATCCCTCTCTGCTATCAAAGTCAGCCTCCCTTTCCCTTCATTATTATTCTCAGCATCACTGAGAGATTAGTCTTTTCACTGCTGTGCCTCGTGAACTGGAAGACACCGAGTCATGTTCACTTCTTTGAATTTTCCGAGAGCAGTGAAACAATATGTGATTTCTGTTTTGGGGTGTTTTTTCAACATTTCATCTTTTTCCCTCCAAATAATTTGACTCCATATAAACACTTCAAACATAGCAAAGCCCTCCCAGGCTGCAGTCAACACTCAGCAAAACACCATATATGGGTTAGTTATGGGTTGGACCATGCCCTTATATGGAAAAACACTGCACATGCATGGTACACTGCAACATATAAGAGAGAGAGTTTGGTACTTTTCTTCAATATCTGTCACTTTCATTTCAGGTAGAGTATCCTGTATTACTGCAGCAAACCTCCAGAGGGTGGCTGGGCACAGTTTCATAACATTGAGAACACTTCTATGTCTTGTCCAAAATTTCCCCCCTCTTATTCCTAATATGGGTCTTATTTTTTACAAAATATGCAAGAAACAGACATCAGTTCACATAGAGAACACATAAATTTCATAAAGAGCCTTCTTTAAAAATATCTTGGGAGGGCTTTCAAAAATACAATCTGGTATTTATATGCTCTTCTAAACTTTGGGTATATTCACATATGTTCTTGAGGTGTTTGGCTTGTAGATGGAAAAACTGAGCTTTTTGGAACCTCCTTAACCCATAAAACACAAACACAAAGGCCTGCTTTACTTCAGTGTTTACACTAATTGCCAGCGTTACCTAAATCTTTTACTACCTCAAACTCATGTAACCTGTCGGCCTTTGTCCAGCTATTGTATAAACAGCTCAGACAATAATTTTATGACTGAAAAAGTAGCTTAATTGGAATAAATTGTTCTTTAAATAAAGCCACAGTGGAGGATGTCAAACTGCATCCATGGTTTGGTCCTAATGTAGGGGAAGCTGAATTCATTACCACATCCACCACAGCAGAGCCATGGAAAGGCAGGGATTTATTTACGGTCAGGCCAGCACAGTCAGCTATGATCTTAGGCTGTGACTACTGCTAAAGTGCAGCTTCTGAGCTGCGTAAGAGTTTGTTTCAATAACAGTGTTGTCAATAATGTTAAAAATAAATCAATGGCATGCATGTTTAGTTTAGTTTATTTCAACAGTTTTGTAAGAAATGCAACCAATGTGACCATGGTGGCATCAAGTTTCAATGCAGTTTATCTATCTATTGGTCTGTCTGTCGGTCTCTAATTCATTTAAAGGCACAATGACATGAAAAGGCAAAAAGTCCATGGGAAAGACAAAGAGGCCAAGGTTTTGAATAAACCCGTGCACAAGCAAAGGCATGCCCATAGTTCTCAGTGCGCATACTGAACAGGCTATGTCTGAACAGGAAGTGCCTGAACCCATGTATCGCAGGCCGTGGGAGAACTTGAATTTTGCAGTTTGAATCGGGCCAATTTTGTACCTTCATACAACCGAATCACCACAGAATCATGAAAAGCGAAACTCTATGTGAGAACAGCAGTGATCACGGCTCTTGTTACGCTGTGTGCAACAAGTATGCCAATCTGACTCCGTCTCAATATAGAACTTATCTACAGGAAGTAACCACATCCTCTGGTGGCTGGGCCTTGTGCGGCAGCGCTGCTAAACACTGAGCTCTCTTGAGAGTCGCCTACATCCTGTCATGTATCAGGCAACCTGTCAGTTTTAACTTCTGCTCAACTATCCCAGCAGAGAGACATTGGAACAGATTGTCTAAAAAACTGGTTTGATTCCTCTTTAGGTAACACACCTCCTAACGTGTTGTTTTTGAAGACCCTTCTTTAACAGTGATTATTTATTTTGCATGGTAAACTGACATGGAAATAAAGTATTCTACTGCTGATAAGTTCAATTGCAATGAAACCACTCAGAATGAGATTTGAGAAATGTTAGTGGTTATATTATGTATTGGAGAATTATAGAGGTAATTTTATGTTAAGAATTGTATAAATAGATTGATTTACTTAATCTTACCCCCCCCTCCCCCTTCATTGAGGTCATCTACAGAGAATAATTTAATTCTATACATTATGAGCTAACCATGTAGGCATTTCTAGTTCTTCTGTCCACTCAGAGATGACAAAAACATCAGCATGCATGTCTATTGGGAAATAACTGAGCAGGCTGAGGCCCACGCCTGGCCTGAGCCACAATGGTATGCATTATTTCCTCGTTGTGCGGCTGATTAGAGTTGCGTTCTTTCCCATTTGTGTCAGCAGGACCCCATTTACTGCTCAGGACACTTGCCACCGAGCTACTTCCTGTCATCACCAGCAGCACACAGAGAGCTACTGACAGTAAAGTTAAGGTTGAGTAGAGTAAAGACTGCATGCTGGGCCTTCACTAAACTTCAATGCAGATACCGAAAGGTCATCTTGGCATACCGCTCTTTAAACTGACATTTATGAACTCTGTTGACATTGTTTCATTTGTGCAGCTCAGAGCCGTGTTCTTGACGACCACTCAGGGGAAATTAAGTGGTTTCTTTTCTGAGTGAAAAGCCTGATGTTGCATAAAAGGGGAACTAGGATCATACACTTTCTTGCCTGGTTAGGGTGTGTCGCACATGGCCAGAACTCAAAAACACTTAACACACTATTATTAGCACATGTACAAAACACCCCACACGTTATGTTTCCACTGCCTTGCTCGGAGCAGAATTTCTTTAGTACAAATAGTGTTGAACTTTTAACAATCCTTACATTATATAACTTGCTGTGCACAGTCTAAACACAATATACATAGTGTACAATCTACACTATGTAACTCAATAAACTCATTTTCTGGCAATTTTGTATTTGTGACGTCTTCTTGACATGCTAATGGTTTAATACTTTAAGTTACAGATGAATGAACTTTATAACCTGAAGCTTGCTTCAATTACAGTAATAAACTCTGTGCCCAAAGTGGGAATCTTTATGAAACAAAAATGAGTATGCAATTTGAGTAAGTAAGAAGAATTTGCTATATGGGAAAAGCGCAAATGAAGTGATTAATGAAGATATCAATATTCTGAGTGAAAAATATATTTTAGAAACTAATAGAGGCAATGTTACACCGACAATAATTTGCATAAGAATTACAGCTGTTACATGCCATATACTTCATTTCCTATATTTCTATTCATACTGAATTTTTTCTTTGCTGTATTCTACTACTATTTGCTGCTGCAGTTCTCCTATTTCTCCACATGGTTCTTTAAAATTTTATCTTGCATTATCTTAGTATGAGTTGGCCTTACCACACATGAAGATTATCTATGTGATAATATATGTGCAATTTTTTATACCAAGGTGCAATAGATATAGTGGAAAAATACTGCCTTTAAATGTTTTTGACTATTATTAAATAATTAACAATAATTAAACTATTAATTCAAAATTCAAAACATAATTTTAAATTTGCATTATTATTAAAAATCAACTGAAAATTCTGTGTTCTTAATCAAAATTAAGGAATTTGGCATTTGTAGTCAAATATAAAAATGTATTAATACACAAGTTGAAGTACATAGCAAAAAAACCCAATATATAAATAAATTAGGGCTGGGCAAGTTAATGCGTTATTATTGCGTTAACGTATTAATTTCTTAACACTGACAATTTTATCGCGCGTTACCTTAGTTTTATTATTATTATTATCATTATTATTATTTTATTATTATTATTTTGAAAGTGCGTTGCTCACTGGCTCTGAATACACAGACAAACCATGGGTCACAGGAGGGATGGGATCAGTATTGGCTTGGGATGGGCGCCATCACGCGTCTCAACCGATTAGAGCATTTGGGGTGGGCGTAAGACTGCTGCAGCGCTCACATGAATGGGAAAAGAAAAGAACTGATGGGGACAGAAAAATGGAGAAAGTTACCGAACTCTTATGGACATTTTCATTTTAAATCTCTTCCAGACGGTGGAGTTGATAGAACCAAAGTTGTGAAAACTTGTTGTTGATGGTGGCTCTGGACTGTGAGGGTAACTTGTTTTTCTATAACAAACTAGATATAACTTTAGTGCCCTGGTAGTGACAAATATCTTTGATTTTATATTTGACTTAATTACATTAATGTTTAAGTTACGATTTACAAGAAATGTTTTAACT
>OMLF01036496.1:11676-25007 GCA_900302615.1 Holocentrus rufus | reverse complement strand
AGAGGTTACAAGAAGATTCCTGCACATTGTCTTAATTGCATAATTATACATTTATTTTGCAGCATTTTGTAATGTTGCAAAATAAATGTTACTGCTGTTATAACTTTGGAAAATGTCACATGAACTTACAACGAACCGTATTTTGAGATCCTTAATTTGATGTAAGTCCTGTTGTTGTTGGGGCGGGGCTTAATGTGGAGAGGTATGAACCAATAGGAAATCAGTTCAGATGTTTGTTCTCACCTACTGATTCAGCATGATGTCAGTACTGAAGATACACTGTTTTCCAGGATCAAGAAGTAACAAGATTTTGATATAAAACAGACAAAAATAAAAATCAAAATTTAGTTAATTCTGTGGCTTTTATTTTTAAATAGAGATATTTTGACATGATAAATCATCGAACAAACGTAAAAAGTCATTTTTTCATTTCATTGTGACTTAAAATGTAACTTCACTCTGGCAAAATTCAAACATGAACTACTACGTGAACACACTGCCTCTGTCTCTCTCTCTGTCTCTCTCCCCTGCTTCCCTCAGGCTCCCTTCACTCCCTTCATCACAGAGATGATGTATCAGAACCTGCGTCACCTCGTCGACCCCGCCTCCATCGAGGAGAAGGACAGCGGCAGCATCCACTATCTCATGCTGCCCCAAGTCAGGTTGGGAACATCCTCCCTTTTAAATAAGGCCTCCGCGGCTCCATGCCACTGTAATTAAAGTAATAATAATGGAATAATGTGATACTTAATTGATCTCTGTAGGGAAATCCCTCCCCTGGCTTCCCCTCAGAGGGGGGGTCAGAGCTCAGGGTCAGCCGCAGAGTCTTGTTCAAGGACACTTGAGCGGCGGATGCTCGCCGACACGGGAGGCTTGAACCGGGGTCGTCTGGTTGAATAACAGTCTCTCGATCCACTTGGCTACCCTGCAGCTCACACAGCAAAAAAAAAAAAAAAAAAGCTTGCATTAGCCCCGTTTCCCTTAGGATATCCGCTGTTGATCCAGAGTTTAATCAGGTTCAACGTGTTCACAGTACAGGACCTTACTTCACCCCAAACCCCCGACTCTCTGAACTCCTCAGCGTAGATTTTTCAGAAGTTTTTTGAAACGACGGTCTGGCTCCACAGCAGCTGTTGTCTTTGTGCGTTAGCCTTCCCTTTCTGTCTCTTTATCAGCGCACAGTCGTCGGCTGGCTCTCATTTTGTTTCTCTTTCCTCCTTTATTTTGCCTCCTCTCCCCGTCTCTTCCATGCATATAAAGAGTTGTGTCAGACACACTTGTTGTCACATTGATTAGCCGACTTCATACTCCGCCGCTGTCAGCCAAGACCAGACTGTCTGCTCGGAGAAGTCGTCTTTCTTGTGATTGAGGAGAAAAGCTCTCAAACTGAATATTAATTGGGCGGTTCTCCTAATGGATACTTTTTTATCTCTCTGGAACTTAAGATCTGTTTTCCAGTGTTTTCTGAGCAGATTTATTCTGTGCGTCGAATGCAATTCATGGCTCTTTGTCACAGCGTGATCAAAGTGAAATCACAGTTGAGGCGGTGTGCAAATTCAGTCCTAAACAAAGCATCTGATATGTGGAAAGCAAGTCATTGTAAATCCTGAGGCACACACCTCCTCCAGTGTTCTTGTTATTTTGTAAATTTAATGCTATCTTCCATAAAAATCAACTCATGGTTTCATCAAGTAGCCAAGTTTTTTAATTTTCCTCCGGGTGTGGTTCAGTGATGGCGTCTGTGTTAGAGAGTAATAGGGATACGTGCACTTTAAAGGGATAGTTCACCCATTTTGAAAAGCTTCATATTATTTCACTTAACCTCTAGCTGTTATATAGGACAGTCTTCCTCTTATTATCTTCTTATTGTTACCGGGTACTGGAAACTAGCTGGATTCTCCAGTTGCTAACTGTTAGCCACCTGCCATTGAGGTGTGCGTCACTGCAGCTAACATTCTTAGAAATAGCTGCCTTAATCCACTCCAGTTGATAAATAAACAAAGTTTAGGTTTGATAATGTGTTTTTGTAATCCAAATGAAGCAAAAAGTTGACTGATATAAAAAAAAATAAACAAAAATCAACAGAACAATTTTTTTCTGTGGCAGTTTTCTGTGCTGGACGTGCTAGCTAACATGCTACTTCCCCCCTGGCTGACATTCTTAAAAATAACAGCAGCAAGTTTTTTCCAAATGAGTGAACTATCCCTTTAATAATAGTACAAGAAATAGAGTGCAACACACACAGAAAAGCGCAGGCTGCTTTGATTGGCGAAGGATAGCCTGAGTACCATTTGACTTATTTTTTTCTTTTTCTTATTTTTATCTTTTTTTCTTTTCTTTGCTGGATGAAGTTCTGTTTGATCATGATGATGTAGCTTCTCATATAGAATTGGACGTTAACACAGGGAAGATAACATAAAAGTTCGACCTTCACTGCTCAGCAAATATCATCTCTGAATCACTCTGTTTCCTTTTACTTGAATAACTTGAGCAAAATGTGTACTTTAGAGGCTGGTGGTTCTTGTACTGCCTGGGAGGATTTCATAATTGTCTCAGCTTAATCGTGTCATCCTCTGCAAGTATAAAAAGCTAAAGCATGATCAAATACCCCTTTGATTTGAAATAAGGAAAATAAAATGGTCCACATAATCTCCCTTGTCACCTAGGCAGCACTCAGCCCGGCTGCTTTATTAACTGCTTGTCCTTCCCACTCTCGAATGGGACTACTTCACCCTCTCCCAAAGGTCAGCCACCAATCAGGCGGCGGGAACAGTCGCTCCTCAATCAACTCATTAAATGATTGGCTGTCCCTGGTGTCCTTTCTACTCTAGTTTTAATCTGGAGTCCTGTGCACACGCAGGGAAGCACATAGCATGAATAAATGAACAAGCCTCACTGGCAAGCATGGGTGAACACACACACACACACACACACACGCACACACGCACAGTCTGTGTACTTGCAGACGAGTGCTAATAGCATTATTATGTGTCATTATCAGTGACTGCACAGCTCTAATCACAAATCTGAGGTGGAAGTCACAGTGTACCTCGTTAGATGTTCCTGACAGGAACTCTGATGTTTATGTTTTTTAACCCTGACTTTCATTTGCATGTTTGGTTCTGATCTCGTTAGATTTCCATCCTCTGAGATGGAGGAGCACTCTGAGTTTGTGTGTCGCCAGAAGACAATGATTGTTATCACCGAGATTCTGTAATGATACCCCTGCATCTCTGAACCGCGCCCTTCTATCAATGAATCCGCTCATTAAAGAATTTTGGTTAAACTCTGGCACAGCAGCACTTCACCATTTCATCTTCCAGGGTAACTTTTGCAAACACTTGCACTAACTTAGTTCAACAAGACAGTGATGGTTGACTTTTTTTTTTTTCCGTTCCGCGTGTTTTCTGTGTTGCAGGGAAAGTTTGATTGACAAGCGCATTGAGAGCGCTGTCTCTCAGATGCAGTCGGTGATTGAGCTGGGCAGAGTGATCCGAGACAGAAAGACGCTGCCTGTTAAGGTAAGTCATCACCTTCTCTCCACGTTAGTCATTAGCCCTGGCATATGAGGTACAATATATGTAGTTTGTATTGTTTTATATGACTCGTTTTCAGTGGACTCGGACAGATATGGTGTTATACTATAGCTATTGACCAGCTGTAATATGGATTTGTGTGTGTGTGTGTTTCAGTACCCACTGAAGGAGGTCGTCGTTATCCACCAGGACCCAGAGGCTCTGAAAGACATCCAGTCCCTACAGAAATACATCCTGGAGGTAAGTTTTTTGCCCTTCACAAACTCTCAAAATGATTAATTCATGAATGAAAACAACATTTTATTGATATGAATATGTAGACATAGTAGATTTGTTTCTCACAGGCTGTCGTGTTAAAATATCAGTATTTACTCCTCAATCAAGTTGCTTTGTCAGAATTTACCAGCCGCCAATTTCAAGGCAAGAGGAGCACCTGTTTTCTTCACATCTTTCCTATGAATGGTTTGCCAAAAATAACCTCTTTTTGCATGTTCATTGTGCTTGGATTCTCTTTTTTTTTTTTTTTCTTTCTTGTCATAGAAAGCCACCATGTGATTTGAAACCGTGGTGCTTGCAAAGGGAATAGAGAGAGGGAGAAAGAAAGAAGAGCCTAAATCCCCTTTGACACTTAAAAGCTGCTCGGTAGAGTTGATTAAACTGCGGCGTTGGAAAGGGTGTAGAACAGAGTCAGTGCACCTTTCCACACCACTGGCTTCATCAAACTCACTCACCAATATTCGGGAGTCTGAATAGTCAGAGAAGCAGGCCTACTTGGGAGCAGATTCTTTGGAAAAATGGCTTTGAGATATTTAAACTGCCTCGATTGCCAGGCACTAAAACAGCCCATTGTTAGCGGAGACTGCACTTGTAAGACATGTAAACAAAAGCGATCCTTGTTCTCTCGAGTGCTGGAAACATTTTTTTTACTGTTACTCAGCTGTGGTGCGCTCGAGAGTGACAGTAATCCACCTCGTTATAGTTCATCCAGCTCGCTGCTAGAAGCCGTGGAGTCTTGCAGCTTTATCTCAGTCCCAGCAACTTTCTTATCTCTCGAAATGTTTCTTTTCTGGCGGGGAGAAAAAAAAAAAAAACTTTTAACCTTTCTGACTCCCGGCTTCCCTCCAGTAAACAATGTGTAACTGATCAGAACTGAGAGCGGTGGAGGTCCTGCAGCTCAGAGGAAAACTTTGAGACAGGCAGGCAGATTTAGTCACGATGTTGTTGTGTGCTGCAGAGTGTCCAGGCTTTGACCTACAACACTGTGCAACACTGAATAAGATGCTGTCTGTTGAGCATAGAAACTCATGAAGAAATTACATTTGCTTGCTTTGGCCGAAAAGAGACGCAAACTTTTATGATCTTTAAAAAAAAATCAATTTTTTACTTCTCTGCACTGGATTTGTTATGATCATTTAAAGATTTAAATTTGCTTTGATTACTGTGATGGTTTCTGATAGTTGTCAGCTAAGTTACCAATGTATGTATGATCTGATATAACTAACCCCCCCACCCACGCACACACACCCAAGCAGACATGCACACTTTTTGTTTCCGTCTGCGGCTTCAATCAGACTCTTGACACAGTCAAGAGGCTACTTTACTTACTTATTTATTTATTTGCAGGCAACAAGCGAGGCTAGAGAGCAACTTGAGGAAAGAAGGCTGCCATTGTTTATTTATTGGTTACAATCAGGAAGCGGAAATGTTGGCGCAATTAAATAAAGAGATCGTACAGCGTGTATATATGCAGTCACAATAGTTTTTTTTTTTTTTTCTTCCCTGCTTCACAGATGCAAGCAGGTCCGGTAAAAATAGACCAGAGGTGGAAAAAGAACAAAATGACAGAAAATGCATCACGGTTCCCATCTGCCTCCCGCACCGCGTCCGCGTTTTCTTTGACACATGCACGTCTAAAAACTGGATCAGAAAAATGTCTGATGTACATTCACCTCAAGTTGTCACCTCCTCAATTATCACACGGCGAGAATAAAGAGGAGGAAATAAAGAAATGCCGCAGGACGGGTGGAGAGATGGAGAGCGCAAAGAAAATACACCGAGATCGAGATCATACCGGCACACACACACACGTCAGCCCGCACTCGTCCTCGCCAATGACAGCCATTATTCTTGGGGGCCATCTCCTTTTCAAACTCTATTCAAACTTAGCAAACTTTTCTCAGCGCAGACCCCCAAAACGAGACAGAAACCTGTGGAGTGTTTTGCAGCCGTTCTCACCCTGAAAATGTCAGAGCTTTTAGTTTCTTCCCCAGCCCATGACAGCACCATGTCCATGCTGTCTGTCAGTAAGTTAACTCTGGCCCAGTCCCTGTTGCAGTCCAGCTCTCTTCAGTGTGATTGATTGAAAGAAGCCGTGCATGGCAGACCAGGGCCAGTGTCAGTCCGGCTAAAATTAGTACCTCTATCGCTACCGAAGACGTGACTGATTCACACATCACTCTTTCTATTTAGATTAAAGAATAGGCCGCATCGGATCGGATGGCAGAAATATTAGCTGACAGAATAAATGGCAGGAGGAATGGCTTACGGTCTGAAAGACTTAAAGACAGGCTGGCTGACCGGCTGATTACCCAGTTGACTGGCTGTCTGTCTGTGATCTTTCGATTGGCCCCTGACAATACATGTTGAACACGAGTCCTCGGTCCTCTATTGTTCCATCTGTACTTCGGCTATTGACACTTTCCACAGGTAATTACAAGATGATTAGGGCACCTTTTCTCAGATACTGCGCGTCTGTGTTGCATCTCCCAGGAGCTGAACGTGCGCCAGCTGACCCTGTCAACTGACAAAGACAAGTACGGCATCCGTCTGAGGGCCGAGCCAGACCACATGGTGCTGGGCAAGAGGCTGAAGGGGGCCTTCAAAGCCATCACCGCCTCTATCAAGGAGCTGACCAGCGAACAGCTGGAAGCCTTCCAGAAGACAGGTACGACTGTGTGTGTGTGTGTGTGTGTGTGTGTATGTGTGTATGTGTGGCTGTGTGCGTAGGTGTGTGAGAAAGGGCACAGAATGTTGTGCACTCAACGCACCATTAGAGAAGATGTGTGAAAACTACTTAAGGATGAAACAAAGTCTTAACACACAAAAATATATTTAAGTGCTTTTAATGCAGTAACGTAACACATTTTGTGACTTTGCCTTTCTCAGCGTATTGTTTAGAATTTAGAAGTTGTTCAACACAACTGCATTTAACAACTTTACAAGACATTTACACATGGTGGAGTTTATTTTGTTGTATTTTCTCTGCCAGCATCATCTCAAAATCAAATACCTGTGCAGTCATTTTGTCACTTAGCACTTGTGTTTGAAGGCAGTGAAAGAAGGATTTATACACACGTTGCACACCAGGTTTATCTTCTGTCCCTTAAGATATTTTCTTTTATTTATTTCATCAGAAAGGTCAGAGATTTTCAGAGTTACATGTTCCAAACCGCCAACATTGATGAAGTAGTGAACCCCCATTTGAAGTGATTTTACACCGGGGAACCTAATAAAAAAATTTTAATAATATAAAAGCTAATATGTTTGGATTTGCATTAAGTATTAAATTGTTAAAATATTGTACTTGAACACTGACAAATAGGTCGAAAGTGCTGTGATTAAAATGTAATGTTAAAATAATCACTCATACAGATTGGAACAATCTGTAGTTAATTGAATTATTGTGAAATTTAACTATTCATTTTGTTGAGCACCACATGGAAGCCTCTCAAGGACCCCTGGGGGGCCCCGGACCAAAGTTTGAAAACCACTGAGTTCAGAATAAATACTTAAAACGAAAGTCTCTTAAAAGTCACTTTGCTGCACAGCCAGGTTTGCCTCAAAACACTAAATCTAACCGCTCTGAAACCATAACCGGAGCCAGAACAGGGATCGACGCAGTGTCAGGTATCCTGTCTCTCCAATTAGAAAGAGACGTGTGGAGAGCCTCAGAGCCTCTGGGGAAAGCAGCTCTGGAGGTCAGCTGGACTGTGGGAACCTCTCATTTCCAATCACCCTGATGTTTGAAGTCCAGCTGATTGGAACGGAGGAGGATAAAGGACGGAGGGAGAGAGGTAGATGTGACAGAGGTTGGTTGGGGAAAGGAGGAACAGCTCTGGAGGAAGGACACGCCGAGACGAAAAGGTGTGCAGCGGCGCTAAATAACAATTCTTTGGCTGGCGATTATGGACGAGATGCGTTTGATGCATATGCAAAACCCGTCATTAAGGTGTAACATCTTCACACTGTATTATTTAGCACTTCATCTTCTTCTCAGAATACAAGGATTAGAAGGATTTGGGGAAAGGACAGAAGAGAGGGTGTCAGAAAGGAGAGGAAATGTATTCTGTTGTGGGCAGACAGTTGAAGGTGTATTGTCAGTGAAACAATGTCACGATGAAATGATTTGTCTGGAGAAGCGAACAGCTCGCACCCATTTGATGAATTTGACATCTCGAGCGATTTCCAGCCGCACAATCTCAATAACAAAGACTCAATAAACACTGTTCCAGTCCAATTGCTAATTACGTCGGAGGAAGAAGGGTGGCTGTTTGGATTGTGACTGATCGAGGGTTCGTCTCCTCCGGTTGGTGGTAGCTTTTGTAATGTCTTTTATTTCTTACCTGCAACTTTGATCCCATCGTGGAGGGGGGGAGGCTAAGAGAAGAGGTGGGTGAGTGCAGATGGGGAGGGAGGGACACTGGAAATCAAAGCGTGGAAATCTAGGATTAGAGGGAAACGGAGTGACTGTTTCACCCTCCCTCTGGGTGTGGGGGAGTGAAGAGGAGAGGAGAACATGGTCATGGTTTTTACTCAGAACACAGACGTGGGTAATTGTTGCTCCCGGCAAAATGGAGATATAAACCTGACTGGATTGGGTTTGCTGTATTGTTTAAAAGCTCAGATCTAGCCAGGTGAGGAATGGATATGCATAAGAAGGCTGGAGCCTCAAAATGCAAGGAAATGCTGGTCCAGACCCAAGCTAATGCAGAACATAGCATTAACATGGAGTTAAGAAAGCATTTTGTTCTGTATTATTTGCATCCTGGTAGAGAAAAAAAAGATATATCCTTGCCTTATAAAAACGAAATATCCACAGTCAGTGGGCGTTTTCTTATTCTCTTTGTTAAACAAGGACGGTGCAGAAAAAACATTGATCTCAGAACGAGAAGAGATGATTTATGCCACATTTAGCTATTAGTTAATTTCCATCTGGGCAGGTACACAAAGAACAATCACCAGACACCAAAAAACATTCATTTACATGCAACACCATTACACAGTCTACATCACACTAAAAATTATCCAGATAAATCTACAAGCGCACATCAACATATAAATAAATACCAGCACATTCATCCAGTACAACTATAAAATTACAATTCATTACAACTAAAAATCTTAATCACAAATTAATGTTGACATGACTGGTTGTTCACTGTCCATTTTTTTGCATCATGGGAAAGGGTGTAAGTTTTAAGCTCAGCTGGAAGCGTATTCCAGTGTTTGATGGCTGTAAATGAAAAAGCAGATTGTGCAGAGGCAATCTGCTGCAGAGGGATGTTTAAATCTGAGTTTAGAGCAGATTGAAAGATTTTCTTCAGATTTAACTAGATTTAATTGTCATATTTCACTAAAATCTGCAACCAGCATTGAGTTTCATTAAGAATTTGCACCAGCAGTCAAGATACTAAGCCTTTTCATTGTGCCTTAAATTCTACGTTATCTGTATTGATTATACTTATAGTTTATCAAACTGTGTTCTTAATCAATACGCAAATGTCATTTATGTCAGTTTTAGGTTGCTTTATCTATAGGAGTGATTAACTTTAAATAATCAGAGGACTTAGATAAATGACATTTCATAATAATTTATTTCCTCTGCCATTAACACATTACATTATCTAAATTGTGTGTGGATCATCTTTATGACCCTGGTGAACTGTGTAAAGTGTATTTATTATAGTTGGTACAGGTAGGTTGATGCTGCTGAGTCATGCTTGGGTTGCATGGTGTTGACCTGTCTGTAGGTACAACATTCAAAGTGTAGGCTGTGTGTAGGCCATGAACGAGCGAATGATATGTTGTTGTAGGCAGGATATGTGATGCTCTGGAGTTTTGGGCTCCGTATACAAGAATTGTGTTTATGCATTCTCCCTGTTGTGTTAAATTTTCAGGCTCCATCATGGTGGACGGCCAGGAGCTTCATGAAGAGGACCTGAGGCTGATGTACACCTTCGACCAGAGCTCTGGCTCGGCTGCACAGTACGAGGCGCACTCCGACGCACAGGTACACACACACTTACTTCATCCTGTTCATTTTCCTGCTTTCAGGGGCCTTTGGCTGCCATGAATTATTGTACAGAATGAAAAAAACAACTTCCACAAATTGCCTGATCGGTTTTTGTGAAAGTTTCAGTGTTATTATTTCACCATGCTGAGTGTTTTAATATCAGCGCACGTTATTTTACGCTCCGCTCACTGGCACCTCACTTTCAGAAGAAGAAATGGAAGTCGCTGCCACAAAATAATTCTTAAAAGAGGTCATCTTTCATACTCATATTTATGTCTTCTCCTTTAGGACGTCTTTGTTCGCTGGAACAAAAGTAATTTCAAGCAAGGTTTGACACCATACGTTTCTAGTTTAAAAACAAATGTCGCATTCAAAGTAGGATTGTACTCCACCTGCCTTTGCAACTGTCATTTGGACACTGATGAAGGCCACGTGACCGGAAACATTTTGTCAGACATGATGTGCCTTGTTTGCTGTGTTTAGGGGAAACTAGGCATCGACAGTACTAATTGGGCTGCCACGTGAAAAGACACCGTAAATAATACAAACTGTTGTAAAGAGGCAAGAACAAGTAGTCCGTCTAGAGAACTCTGCGACATAAGATGATGTGCGTCTTTAGTTCCTTAGCTAGTAGCTACACAGAATTACTGGGTGTTTACTGTGTGCAGTTTACTGACGTCACGTTACAATGACGATGCCTCACATTCTCTCACACACGAGTCATCATGTAATAATAAACTATGAGCCCTACTCAGTTTCAGTGCTGGAAAAAAAAATCCTTTACTGTTATCAAGTCTATAGACTTGACCTACAATGTGTAATGTAGCTGGATCTATACTGTTCCTGCGTCACAGTGCCATAACTTATAAAAGCATTAATGTCTCTTTACTGTGAGTGTGATGTATGAAATCATTTCACGGCTAAGTGGGAACCAGCACGTATGCGTTTCCCACAGGCCCTTTCTAATCAGCGCTCCTCCAACCGTGCACACACCACACGGCCGCCCCTTAATACCACTTTACTGCGCTGGCTCTTTCATTCTTTTAGTTTCTTGCTCTCTCTCTCTCTCTCTCTGTAAACTCCATACCTCTCTGATACCAACTCTCTGTCTCTCTTTTACTGTCTCCATTGTTTTTGTGGTCTTTCTCCATCACCCTGTTATTCACTCTAATTTCGGAGCTGTTCACACATTGATCGTATGTTTGCAGTCATATTTTTTGCTGTATATATTTCTGGAACAATACCATAAAACAGTCATTTTCAGAGATTAGTCTTGAGAAAGTCTGAATTTGAATTCTGTGATCCCACTGAGCAGATGGTGTTTTTTTTTTTCTTCCATGCAATGGGTCTTGAAATTTTTATTTGGGTCGTGAAAAAGTCTTGACTTTGATGTCACAAAAGAGGTAGAAACTCTGCTAGTTCAGCAGCTAAAGTGAACTGATGATTTTTGTTTAGTAGTCCTAATTTGTGTTTGATTGCACAAAGAAAGGATTAAACCGGACAAAACCCAAATGATCAAGTCACGCTTACCACAAAGAGATTTTCAAAGTAAGAGCCCTCGTAGCAGCCGAAATTTGGTACCACATTTTTTCAAAGGGTTTCTGTGGTAATCGGTACCAACAAGATTCAGTTGGTGCCTCTGATGTTCCAAAATTCAGTAGTACTTCCCCTGAAATGAATCAGAGAGTTTCAGCCTCAGAGAGTTAGTGACTCACCATAAGTTACCATGGGAAAGGTACACATAAAAAAGTCTGGTGGTCCGACCGTCCTGGAACGTTGCTTTGAATGTGAAAGGCTGTTCAGCCAACGGCATTCGAAGCTGTTCTATATACTAGACCATCTCTGGTTCTACTCCGTTCAAGCTCTGTGGGAGCAGCACAAAGAGCAAGTGAGAATTAACATAACGAGCTTCCTCGTCTTGCCCTTCATGCAAGACGGGCCAACATTAAGTAACTTTGCCAGAGGAGCTGAAGGAATAGATGAGGCTGAGGAGAGGCTGAGTGATGATGACAGGAGAGACATGAGGATCTTGAGGAGGGTCACCTGGAAGAGGAGTGTCAGGGTGAGACAGAGTGAGAATAACTATTTAATTAATTTACACAATGCTGTTAACAGTAAAATTTGGTTTGAAAATAGTAGTAGGCCTCGATCAGCTCTTTAGACAAGGAGATATTTAGTTTTATTATTCAGGTGCAATGTTACGTAATGTTCTGTTGGGATCAGTGGTTTTCAAACTGAAAGTGGCCCAACATAATGGTCTCTCATTTTGTGTTTTTTAAGAGGAAGATTTTGCCTTTTTTTGTGTGTTTTTGCAATGTGCTTGTGTGATTGCACTTTTCAAATATCAGCAGTAAAAAACAATTTATAGATGCTATTTGTCAATGCATATGAGGTGCTGTCATCAGGTTTATGTTTGAACAGATTTGTCTTCAGCAGATAGAAAGTCACTGAGTTGAAATTTCCTCGTGGTAGTTGGTATCCGTCCTGGCAGCAGTGGGTGCGACCTTTTGGAGGAGGTATTCAAACTGGTATGGAGACGGTCTAAAGTAGGTTTTAAACCTCTCTTCACGGGCCTTCGAGTGATTGATCTTTTGATGGATCTCATCATGCTGCGCTCTGGTTTCTAAGATGTCATGCACCCACACTGACCTCTTCTCTTTCTTCTCCTGGCTTCTGTTGTGAATCAGAGCTCCACAGAGCAGAGCCACCTCCTCATCCTTTATGGCTGCACTGAGCTAGCACAGCTTCTCTTAGCTGTAACAAAAAACAAACAAACTAAGAATATGTAGGTCACAATCAATCAGGTCAAGCAAATCAGTTCTGTAAGTTTGAACATTTCCTAGAGAAACACAACATTTATTCTACCTCGAGGACAGTCATTGAAAAGCGGAAATAATATTAGATGCATGTTTTCTCAAGATTATTTTAAGTGGCCCACAAGCCAGTCTCACTAAAAATAGTTTTAGACACCTCATGCATTAATATCCTTGCTCATGTTTGTTTGTTTGTTTTTTGGTGGGCTGGCCCTATTATCTATGACACTCACAAAATACCTGCCCAGGCTGAGAGAGTCGATGAAGATCATTGGTTGCTCTATCAGTTTCTGCTTTCCAGATTGTGAGAGCCTTTAGAGTTCTGTCTTGCCTAAAGAAAACATACCATTGGGACTGTGCGATATGGACAATCTGCGTTCCTTGACTGTAATGCCGCCTTTAAAACCTGAAGAGACAACACTTGTGTCATATCACCATATCACGATATCCAAAATCCCAGACGATACCTAGTCTTATATCACGACATCGATATCCCAGCCCTACATACCATAATTCATCGCACAGGGCAACAAAATGTTCCACACCAACAAAACACACTTATCCCAGCTCTTACAGAGGTGCTCCCAAGTACTTAATAGAAAAATCTCTTTTATTTAGAGCTAACATGATTTACATTTAAAATCTGTAAACGGTGTTGCCATGAGCCTTGAAAATCTTTCAGGGTTTGTA
>OMLF01036496.1:0-11656 GCA_900302615.1 Holocentrus rufus | reverse complement strand
CTATTATCTATGACACTCACAAAATACCTGCCCAGGCTGAGAGAGTCGATGAAGATCATTGGCTGCTGTATCAGTTTCTGCTTCCCAGATTGTGAGAGCCTTTAGAGTTCTGTCTTGCCTAAAGAAAACATACCATTGGGACTGTGCGATATGGACAATCTGCGTTCCTTGACTGTAATGCCGCTTGACGATACCTAGTCTTATATCACGACATCGATATCCTAGCCCTACATACCATAATTCATCGCACAGAGCAACAAAATGTTTCACACCAACAAAACACACTTATCCCAGCTCTTACAGAGGTGCTCCCAAGTACTTAATAGAAAAATCTCTTTTATTTAGAGCTAACATGATTTACATTTAAAATCTGTAAACGGTGTTGCCATGAGCCTTGAAAATCTTTCAGGGTTTGTAGATGTGAAAAAATAAAATACAGCCTTGATAGTTTTTAAAATGAATGGATGGAGTTAAACTATTTATTGTTTGTGTCAAAATAAAGCACCCAAATCATCAGTAAGCCTCTGCTCTCTGGTCCTGTCTCCACCCTGTCTTACAATCAATACTTCACATCACATTATTGAACCCTACTATAGATGATACAGCAAATTTTTTAAATGATTTCACCATCATATCTTAATTTGATGAGATCCTGACTAAAAAGAGACATCTGTAACGGCCAATTTGGACCAGTGTCATGTATTACACCAAAATATGAGTTTTGAGTGCTTAAATTTCACCAAACAAGACATTGAATGTCCTAGAATATGTTGCAACCATGTAAAAATATTCGTGCTACTAAAATATGTAGATTAAATTTTAATTTAACAATTCATATAAAGAAGGAACACAGGCAGCTGATAGGCATATAGGAAACATTCTTATGAAATGAACCTTGATTGAATCAGAATGTGCCGTTTTTATTTTGTTGATAAGTTTTATTTCTTGTTTGTACATTCATAGAATGCACTTTCAAACACAGACTCAAAAATAGAAATCTCCCCTCAGGGAAAAGAGAGTATTCCAGATGGAGAGCTGTGTATGAAAGCAGCTTAGCTTGCCAAAATCAGCAGAATACATTATCAGTTTTTGGAAACATGTCGGAACACTTGCTCTCTCCAACAGGTCTGTGATCATTTCAATATGTTGCTTACACTTTGTTCTTGTCCCCTTGGTCTGTCGTCCCGCAGGTCCTGGTGCTGTTGGACGTCACCCCCGACCAGTCCATGGTGGATGAGGGTGTTGCCAGAGAGGTCATCAACCGCATCCAGAAACTACGCAAGAAGGTGGGACATTATTTCAGGAACACTACCAGCTCTGGAAGCAGAATGGCAGCTAACACAGCACTACCGAATTTGCAGTCTAGTGTATAATGAATTGAATCTGACACGGTGTAAACTGTTTGCCAACACATGTATTTGGAGCTGTGCTAGCGTGAGCACAACACATCACTGAGTCAGTTCCTTGAGTTGAACTGGGAGACAAACTGTCATCCAGGGCAGGGTGCTGGTGTCCGTTTTGACCAGTTACTGTAACGAAGCGGGGGCGAGGAATTTGACAGAGCATCATGAGCCCTGAGAAGGCAAAGGGAGACAGGAAGAAGAATTATTGACAGAGTCACCTCAACCTGAAAGTGCCATCCTGGCAAACTAGTGGGACGCTGCATAATTAACAACGATTATCACAAACTAACAACATTATACAGTATCTCCAGCAGGATCCAGTTACATATTTGTGGAGGTTTGCTTGCTTTGGCACCAGAAACAATTCTATATTTGTTGCCAATCATTTTGAGCCTTAAATACTCCCACCCTGCTAGCGTACCATACCTACGGCACAATCTGCCTCCATATCTGTTTGGATCAATATAGACCCAGTGTTAAACTTTGGCTGTAATTTGATTTGTTTTCCTCCCTTTGTTTTCCTCCCCTTCTTCTCTCCCCCCCTCCCTTCCTCTTTATGTCCCATGCTAATTTTGTCAGGGCAGTTTTGAAATCTTTCCATTGCAGCATCACAGTTAGAAGTTTCTCCATCATAAGGCAGGCTTAATGGAAGCTTAATTACAGTCTGGCCCCTTTCAGATTCTAATGTTAGAGCTTTGAAGTGGTCTGGGGAGTAAAGACGGATTAGCCATCAGCCTCTTGTTTTCACAAGAAACAAACAGTTTTTCCATCCTGCTATGGCAGTGGTGTGCACTGGCTCCCAGCCAGGCTAAATTCCTCCAGTTATTTCTAACTAAGATCTGTGAGGAATTTTCCACCCTGGGGATGGGAATTAATTTTCATCAATTCCTTGACATGTTTGGTAGTAGCTTGTGGGTGTATTGGGGGTGGTGTGTATGTGTGTCTTTGTCTGCGCGGGTGTTTGTGTTTTGTGTGTGAGCATATACAGGGTTGAGAAAGAGGTCAGCCCTTCTCTTTTTTTATTGGAGTAATCACAAACCTGAAATCTCTGTAGCTCTCCGCGACACACACATACACACCGAAACACACTCACATACACACAGTAACTGTGTAAGGGTGGGGTCAGTACCTTGACTTGGCAGGAAAAGCCTATAAACCTTCCTCCATTGATTGACTGCTCCTCTGTATCTAGCTAACGTTATTCCTCTGCCCTTGAGCCACGTACTGCAATTGGAGTGGGTGTGTTTAAGAGCGTGTGCATGTACACAGGCATTGTATGCATGTGTGTATAGCTGTGCGTGTGTATACACAGCTGCACACTGTAGATTAGGATGAGATCAATGTGTTTGAAAATGTCAAGGTTAGCAGAGGCTGGCAGTGCGTAGTGCTAAAATAGTCAGGTTTTCATCCAGTAAAAAAAAAAAAAAAAATCTCCCTTTGTTGCTTTATGCCTCCAGTTGTTCCTTTACAAACTGCCGTTTTTTTCCCTTTCTCCCTTAAATCCTACCCTCTCTCCTTTTGTTTCTTCCTCTCAATTTGTTTGTCCCATCCTTCCCTCTATCCTTCTTTCAGGTAATTATCCCTTCCCACATTTGTTTTTCCCCCTAGTGTAAAAGAGAGGCAAGGAAGAGAGAAGGCTTGAAAGAGAATAATATAGACTGCCATTGATTGCATCACTAGCCATCATTTGCTTGTATTATATCAAACAGAAAGACTCATTCCTGCCATGTGTAGCTGAATCTTCATCTTCTTTTCATGATACTGTGTATGCATCGAACGACACAACACAACTATCTTGGCTGGGGAAAAAAACACCAAAACTTCTTAATAGATAACAGATTTATGCCAGACCACCCATAATACAGCAGTGCATTGTTTCTGTAACTGCGTAAAAATAAATAAATAAATAATACAGCTGGGTAAAGAAGTATTATTTTCCACAATACTGTATATATTCTTTCGCCAATGTTTATATTAATATGTAGTGATTAAGACATTCGGTTTTTGTAAGGTATCATATCAACATGTTAGTACACTTCATATAAGTTCATTATGCTAATTCTGTTGTAATAAATTGTTATGGGGAATTGGAATTAAATTTTGAGTCATGATTTATCACATATTATGTTGTATATTTTATTATTCTACTAAGGTTTTATGCAGTCGATTGTATTTAGAGTTCTAATTATACGTTTTCAGTATACACAGTGTATTGTGGCACATATCATATTTTGTTTGATGTATTGTGATATATATTTTGTATCGTGAGGTCCTTGCTAATACCCCGCTTTATAAGGTGGTTAAAGCAGTATCTTTAGCCTAGTCACTGTTTATATAGTATGTCCTGGTGATTTTCAACTCTTTGATGCTCCAGATATTTGCTTTTCTCTTTTAAAATGAACATGCTCCCTCAGCTCCTGAAATATAATGTTGCACTGACTACTTCTTTGTATAATAACTTGAACCATTTATGATCAATTTCTCCTCTCCCAGGGTCGTTTGGTACCGTCCGATGAGATAACCGTGTACTACCACAGCCACCCGGCAGGAGACTACCTCGACTCTGTGATCCAGGCCCACACTGACTTTATCCTGGCTACCACCAAGGCCCCTCTTTTGCCCTACCCTGTGCCCAAGACTGCCAGTGTCATCGTAGAGGAGAAGACTCAGGTATGGAAAGGTTACCTCGGGGCAAGCAGGCTTTACTGCTGATATGCTACAATAGAAACTGTCAAAACTTGAACTTCACAGACTCCCAACACTTACGAAGCATGCTGTTAAGACTGAGGCTTAGAAAACAGTGGGAAAGTGGGTGCTACCTTGAGTGTGAATGGTACTTTGGCTGGGAGTTGAAAGTAGACTTGGCCTCGACACAAGACCAGGAGATAAAGTAATGCAAAAAAGACAAAAGGGTTGGACTCAAAAGGTGTGAAGCAAATAAGTGAGTTTGTTCTACCCACGAATATGGTGTGTATGCATTTTTTGAACACTTCTATCCAAAGTGCCCCACAGGACCACAAGTGCAGACAAAACATGTATATATTTTGAGATGTGTGGTAATTGTATCCTCTGCTTGTGCATGCTCGCTCTGTGCTCATATGTGCACGCATGTCAGAATTGCAGGGTCAGCGGTTATACTGATGAGGCTTCATGCTTCACTTTCCCTCTTTTATGCTCTTTTCTCTGTCGCAGCTTAAAGGCTCAGACCTGGATTTAACCATAGTGAAGGGATCCTCCGCCCCCAGGGTTCCTCTAAATGGACCGGCTTGCACCTTTGTCAACCTCAAGGTCAAAGTCAACAATAAGGAGCAAGGTAGGAAATGGGGACTTCAAGAAGTTCTGTTTTGGTTGTGTTGTGACGTCTCCAAGTCAGAGTAGAGTCATAGGGACTAGAAGTCTGTGGGGGCCTGTTTGCTCAAAAGTGCTACCTCCTGTTTTTGTGCCACTCATGCCTATACAGTTTACTCCTACCCTGGTGTGGACCTGCAAGCCTACTGGTTTGGTTCTTTGTAAGGCAAAGTTTGTGGGCTAGATGGTGTTTGAACATCAGTTGGGGTCAGTCAAGTGCTTAAAACAGAGAGCACCTCCCTGCCAAGAAGCTTGTCCACATTAAAAAAATGGAACAAAAGGTGTCTCCTAACTTGGATCCAAGGCAAAAGATTGCCTCACTGCTGGCAAACTGTCAGTGACATTGCACCGCTAACTTGCAACCCTTATTCTGCACTTAGATCGAACGGTTACACTGTCTTTGTCCAAGATACATTTTGTTACTTGGACCTGATTCGAGAAGTTGATGTGAGTGGTCGAGTGAGTTTTCGGTGTGGTTGGTGTCTTGTTCAGAGGGCGTGGTGCTGTTGGAGAACCCTAAAGGGGACAACAGAGTGGACGTGGACAAGCTGAAGAAAGTGTGCAGCAGCATCTTCGGAACCAACAACACCCAGCTTCGTTTCTTCAGTGGAAAGACCGGTGAGACCTGGTTTGAACACACACATGCACACACATGCACACGGCTCTTTCTCTTTTTATCATCTGTAGTAAGGCTTGTCAGTCTTCCTGAACCGTCACTGTCCCAGCGTCATTGTCATTGAAATAATTGTGGTGATACTGATGAATGAGGGTGAGGTTTTTCTGTGTTCGGTACAGAGCTGACCAACAAAATGGATCTTCAGGCTCTGAGCGGTAAAACTCTGTCAGTGACATCAGCAGGCTCCTCCCCCGGCCCCGACTCCACCGCCGCTGACAAACCGCTTTGTCCCTATGTCAACCTGCAGCTCTGCAACGCACAGCCGGCTGGTGAGAAACACAGACACACACTGTGGTGGCGGCTAGTTAGGTCCGGCCTGACAAAGTAGAGAAGAACTCTCACACGATGTTCTTGCTTTGGTCTTTCTCTTAGGACTCATCAACAAGCCTGAACTGGTGCAATCATGTCTTAATGTGGCAGGATTAGCGGTTAATTTTGTTTCAATTGTCCAATACTCTGTCCTTCTCCAGAGTGCCAGACTGGAGAGGTGGGCACCCTCTTGCTGGTGAACCCCCTGGGTCAGAACGGCCTGGACCACACGGGTCTGCTCTCTGAAGCCGCCAAGGTTTTCGGTCTCCGCAGCAGACGGCTCAGACTCTACCTGGACCAGGACTTTACCCAGGGTAAGAAGTATAGATAGTAGATGTCAAGTGTTAGTATCCATGCATAAGACTCTTAACATGACTGAAGGGTCGTCTGGGTAGATGTACAACAGTGAGACGGACGATAAACCTTGATCATCTGAATTGTCTGTTACAACTCGTGCATTGTTCAGTGCAGGTTTGGAAAAATCAGGGAACTTTTTTTTTTATTTTTTTAAATCCTTTAGTTTAGCAAAAACATCTATTTTTTTAAAAATGCCTTGGAGAGCTGATGAATGTGAGGGAGGATGACATTTACACACATGCAGACTCCTGGAGCTGCGAGACTGAAGGGTCTCACAGAGGCCACAGTTCCACCAGAAGTGGTACAGTAGGTCATGTGAAGCAGCATAGCTACTGTCAGGAGGCGGCAGCTGAAGGAGGTGAAGCAGCACCGGGCCTGTTGGTTATGGGCTTACAGAGATGGACAGATGGACAACATTCACTCAGAGTCTGTGCAAGCAATCAGATGCAGCAGTCTGCACTCTGAAAATACCTCATTTTCCTATTATTTTTCCTTTCACCCTCCATTGCATACTATGATGAAGTAGTAAGAAAACTCTAATCTCTTGGATTTTATGGTCCCTAGGATGTTCATATATTTTCAGTTTAATGCCAGCTCAAGTGACTTCACATACAATCAAATAAGGGACTAATATTATTTACTGGTATTGCAATTGGACTGGCTTAATATAAACACCCTGCAGTTTGTTGGAGTTAGTAGATCAGCCCCAATACGAAATTGTAACAGCTGAAAAATCCTGGTTAACTCTTGATGGCATGTGCACACTGATGTGTGGATTTAATCCACACTCCAGGTGTCCAAGAAAACTGTTTGCAGCAAAGAAAACTCGAGTCCAGAAGAGGCAAAGTTGTTAATGCAAGCAGTGCATGATTCGTTTTTTTCTTGTTTGTTTTTTTGCTGGATGTAAGGCGAGTTTCAGAGCCCTTTTCACTATTACATGTCTGTGTAATAGTGACTGGTGGAAGTCATGGACATTTTATAAAAGTTTCCAGCTGACAATCAAATAAAACGGAAGGACAGATACTGCACAGCGTGAACATGCAAATATTTGTCCCTCCATTACATTTTACTTGTGATGGGCACATTATCCTAGTAGTTAACATGTAAATAAATTGCAGTTTTGAATATTAAGCTTGCAATTATCTGGCTCATTACTCTTTGTTAATGTTAGTTGCTTGAATTTTGTCAGGCTTATTAATGGCTGTTGGTAATGGTGGTTGCTTTCATTGTAGGAAATATGTTGTTTTTAATAAACAACATATCCAAGTCAGCATCTTTTCATCAAATACCTTAAAAAATACTTTTCCTTTGTTTAGCCCTGCATTAGGTAGCTAGAGTTCAGTTGGGACATGTCTAAAATTAATAAAATAGAGAATAGTGTAGTTTTCCTTGTCTGGTAAAATGGTAAAATAAAAAAACTAGAATGAAAGATTGCATGAAAGAAAACTAGTATCTATGATTGAATTAAAATTAGGCAGTGTGCATATTCATGAAAAACACATAGCTTATTACTTAATCCTACTTAGTGATTGCTTGGGTTAATCAAATCCATGAATAAAAGTAAATATGGGTTTTTACTGTAATGTAATTATTGTGTTTCTGATCAAGGTTAGCTTTGACATTTGCTATACTTTATTTTTAAGTTATATTTTCTCATTTTCAGAAATGTTTAATCTGGGTTATGTTGTTGATGTTTTTAACTCAACTGGGTGTAACATCTAGAAGACCCATCTGAATTTAATTTGAACATAAAAAAGTGAAAGCACAGATGGATTTTTTTTTCTTTTTTTAAAATGTATTTTTATGAGCTTTGGGGTCAGTGATGTAGTTTTTAGACATTCTTTTTATACTTACATTTTTATTCGGATTTGTTTGTGTTTTTCCCTGCCTACTTTTTAGTCTTAGATGTAATTACCCATAATAACCCTGTAACTTTTTAATGTCTCATTATGTTTTTCAGAGCTACCAGCCGACTCCTCAGTGAAATCTCTAGACAGCAAAACTCTGTTCGTGAGAGTTCTTCCCACAACTGCGGAGGCATAGGTCACCAGAATCCAAACCCTTTCCTGAAGGTATCTTAGCATTAACGTTGTCTGCGATCCACTGGAAGTTCCCTGAACAGGGTTCCTTTCTGTGGATCCATGACAAACTGAAAAATGCTTCTTGTGTTAAGATGCCTTAGGGAAATCCTGGGCCAAAACATCCTTCTCTGTCAAGTTCACAACTATTTATCAGTGGAATCGTGTCCTGCTATTAACAATGTCTTGAAATGTCTTAAGACACAAAATTTGTGGGTCTTAAGATGTCTCGAGATGTTGCTGTTTTTAAAGACATGACGTGACAGTGGCTCCGTTTGAGACTTCATTAAGTATTTAGACAAGGCTTACTGTTCTTATCCCTGGTGCATTTTACTTTTCCCTGTTACTTTCTGTCCCAATCTGCTGCCAATTAAAAGTGACAGTTGTCAGAGGAAACACACTGTGTTGTCAGATAGAATATATTTATACCGGACTGAGAGATTTGTCAGTAAAAAGAATAAGGTTTACACTCTTGACTAGAACATGGGCACAGTTCAAGAACAGAATGACTCTTCCTCCACAACAGCTGAATAGACGGGTTCGGATAGATGTTGTTGGGAAGGTGTGAAGTGGTCAATCATTGAAAACAATGGGAACTGTTTGTTGGAAGAAGGCAAACATGTAAGAAAAAAAAATGTCTGCGGCACACAGTAAAGATGATGCATCAAACTGCTCAGAAAGAAATGCCAAAGGGTTCATTTACCTCAGCGGAACAACATTTTTGAGTATAAACCCAACCCTACTTGGACAAAAAGAAGCCATAGAATCATATTTTTGGCATCTCTAAGAATATGAGAACTCATCTGGGATCTCTGGTCAAGTCAGAGGACGTCATAAACTGCACTATGAATTAATAAAAATGGTCTGATATCAACACTTCTGTTCTTGGATTCTGATTTAACTTAGGCTATGTAATATTGCAACAGGATGACCTAGAATTTGTCTAGTTGTCAATACGACCACTTGAGATTTTTCTTTATCATGCTAATGATGAAAATTATGCAGGCTATTTCACAGCAAGGCTTTCAATGGAAGTTAGCTTAGTCCGCAGTAATTATTGCTGCGGCCCATAATTGGGAAACCAATTGGCCCCATTGTGCTTACACACTCTTTAGAATTCAACTGACAAAACCTGCCCTGTTCATTGCATTGAAATCCCCGTGGGTGATAGTATAGGCATTTAAAAGGTGAAATGGATTTTGGGCCACTCTACCTTATGGACAAAAAGGTGTTGTAATAAAATCCTGTCTGAGCAACAAAAGGATTATGTGCTATTTTCGGTGACGAATGGAACTAATAAAGGAAAGTGACTTTGGGAATCAACTAGTTCTGTTTTATTTCTTCTACACTCGCATCGACTTCTGTCTGACATGGAAACACTTAACATGCATACTGAGCAGTGTATCTTTGGGTTCCTGCAGTCTGAGGGCTACTGCCTTTATTCCTGTGGTTGGTTGTTGAGAAATTCTGACTTTATACAGTGTAACTGTCCTTGACCTTGCTCTTTAAATAACAGGGAACAGATATATTATAAAAGGAAACATATTGTATTTTATGGTTAATCCAAACATAGCTTGTGCCTTCAGCAACAACAATCCTATGAATTTATGAAAGAGTTTATGGAAAGCAGCTGGAAGCACAACAGCGAAAACATGTTGAACCTTTTTTTTTTTTCCTCAACAGACTCACTTTATCACAATTATTTTTGAAAAACGGATAATGAAAAAATAAGTCGTGGTTAACTGATAAACATTAGGCCAGTCTTTTCTGTGATGCCCTGGTTTCTAATAAAACATTTATAAAGCAGCCGATCTGTTATGCTCATTCCATCCCTTTGCCACATCTGAAAAACCCTAGAAGACATTTTAAATGGCCTTGACAAGCAGTGCTCACATAGGATTACATATTATGACACTAAAACTCTGTCTTAATGTTTCCTTGTCATATAGACGCTTGAAAAGTATGCTAAATTTTGCCAATTTTTGTATTTTGTATTTCTGCATGTGAATTAGCTAAAATAAATACATGCAGGATCACTGACCAGGTCCCATTGGCCGTCATGGTGATTTCCAATCACCGTACAATTCTTAAAATCAGCATTGCACCACAGAGTTAACAGTGAAATAAATGCTGGCACTGTAAGTAAAGCTCTTCCTTCATCCAGATCAGAGTGATGAAAAGCTGTTATTCCAGCCCATCGTTTGTATGTTCTGACTGCAGTTGACCCAGTAACTCGCCACCCATGGCAGGAGGTATAAATCTTCCACTGGGCCATTCTGCAGGCTGCACTTGTTATTATAGGGGAGCTTCAGTCCTACTTTGTAATACTAGCAAACAGTTGAAAAGGAGGATTTACTGTAGACATGACCTGCTTTAAGAACTATAGCAACCCTGTAATAAATTTTAACAGGGCACTATACTAGTGACAATGAAATTAGAGAGAGAGACAGAAAGAGCCATCACGTTCATTTAGGTCACTACAAGCTCAGTGCTGCAACCCACAGATACATCAGTCCCTAAACGAATATTATATGAATTTCATCATTGTTGGGGCTGCCTTTGGTGTCTATAAATAAACATGTTAACGGCTGGTTTCACAGTCAAGGATTAGGCCCAGCACTGGACTGACGTGTCTTTTCTATGGAGGTATTTATACTGAAGTCCGATGGCAATGCTAATCTGTGTGTGTGGGACCTGTTTCAGTGGGACTGCAGCCTCTTCGCAGCCAAGCCGGTGAGAGGCCCTGTGTGTTGATTTCTACTGAACAGAGACGGGAGAGACACTTGTTGGCAGTTCAGGCAGCTCTCGGCTGGGGGCGCTGTTGCAGAGGACCTTTCACATCTGGTTACAGGGGACATGACAGATAAACTTGCTCTCATCAGCAGTAGAAGTCTCACTGCGCTGTTTGAATAGCTTCCTTCACTGTGTTTGCACATACAAATGCCAGCATAAAGAAGAAAATTACAACATTTGGGGATTATTTTGCATCAAATATACATATGTGTAGGAAGGTGTAGCCTCACGATAATTGTCAGTGGTTGCTTCAAATTAAGTTTTTTTTTTTCTTTTATAATCGGTTGGCTCTGCAGTAATCTTCACTTTTTTTTCTCCTTGTGATCTTTGCAGCATGACAGCATAAACATACCACCAATTTGCATTCAAATTAAACACATCAGTATACAATTAATCTATATGCGCATAAAATGTAGCTACATTTGCATATTATAGCCCTGTATATTAAAGTGCGCGTCTTCTAAAACCTTGGAAGGCATCAGTGAATCACCGAGTTTATCAGATAAGGTCCAACTCATCTGTCTCTTTTTATCAGCGCTTTTCAGGGTGATGTTGTACACACTGCAGCTCCACTGGCCCAAAGTGTATTACTGTCATGAATTGCAGCCTCTCTGTAATCAGTGTCACATCAGTGTGTGATGATTTTATCCTCATCTCTCCTGGGCGGAGCGGCAGCTTCCCTGACTGAATAT
>OMLF01036495.1:5123-37087 GCA_900302615.1 Holocentrus rufus | reverse complement strand
CTCCAGTTTGGCCCGTGTAAGCGGCAGGATGTTAAGTCATGGAAGTGGCAGCCAGTAGGCAAGACAGCAAAAACAGTCCCAGGAACAAAGACACCATTATCCCTCTGCATCCCTCCCTCCCTCCATCCTTCCCTCCATCCATGCCTCCATCCTGCCCTCGGTCCTCTCTCCATCTGTGCCTGGTGTGTTTGATGTCCATGTGGAGTTTGACTTACTTCCCAGTGGCCACACATGCCCTGAGAGAGCCTGGACAGTAAAACAAGCACAAGCCCAGAAACGTGTTTGACATGTGTGGGGAGGATGTAATTGCGGTGCGGTAATTACTGACCACATGCTGTCCCATATTGCTCAGGAAAACTCTCCAAGATGAATTTCAGAAAAGTTCAAACACACTGGAACTTTCGCAACCAAACTGAATTAAGCCAAACTGAGGTCCTGTTTAGTCCAGGCAGACTTGGGTGGACCACAACAGACATGGTTTGTAAAGTTACTTCTGGCATGTAGTCCTGCTTATTTTCTGAATCTGTAATGTAATTCACTCATAGAGAAATGTTACAGTTAGTTTCACATTGGTTAACATCCAAAATCGTACATGATATAATTTAAATGATGTTACAATCATCATCTCAGCCTTAATAATGAAAATGAGGTTTGTAACTTGAATCTCACAGTTCCAACGTCTTTGCTGTGCCTTTTCACCCCAATATCAAGTTACACTGATTTCATTTTGTCCTGTGAAAAACAAGACAGGAAGCTCCAAACTTGACGTTCAACATCAGCTGCCCCAGATTCAAATCTGAAAGGGTGAAAAAAAAAAAACACCCAGAGGTCCAATAAACGGCAATACAGCTGTTGGATTTGGGTTGTGTCAATGTTCAACCCAAGAAGCAACTGCTCTGTCCATTTCACTCGGTCTTCCTTGTTTGTTTACACATGGTTTGGGCATTTATTACTCTCATAATGATAACTATGATGTCAGCAGGATAAATAATTTAATGAGCATTTATTGTCGTTTCATTATCATATCCTCGCTCAGAGCTGTGAGCAATTATCTCCACTGTAGCTGCTGGACACATGGAAATGATGATGAATATCCTATTAAAATGCAACTGCAATATATATGACAATTACTGCGTCTGAGACAGAGTTTCCATGTGTGGCTTTAAATGGGAGAGGCGCGCTGAGAATTAAGAAGGCACAGCTCATTTCCTCTCAGATCTGGAACCAATTCAGGACAGTTTTACCCAACTGCCCTGATATGTATGCATTTTCACATTAACCTGTGATTTTAAGAGATGGAAATATCAAATAGGAAGCTGACAGATTGAGGTATTATGGGAGATAATTTATAATACATGATAGATGTGGAGTGGTTTCCCTTGGGCTAATATCTTTAGGTTTATTCTATTTTTGTGGTTATATCCTCATTATATTTGACACACAATATACATATATCGCCTACGGGTTTCTAGATTTTTACATACAATACTAATAAAAGACTCAAAGAATCAAGTCTCAGCAGAATGTTCATGTAAAAATATAAGTTTTTGCCGAATTATTCAATAGACAGCAGTCATCTTCACATATTCTATCACGATTCCTCATTTTTCTGAAATCACCTCAAGGAACAGCAACTCGCTCCTTGATATATGGCTTATGGCAGCGCATTTCAGACCTGAATGTACTCATGGCACGGTACCGCATAATTCAAGCAAGGAGACACTTCACATCTGGAAAAGCGTCACGCAGCGTGTTTGGCGTGATTCCTTTTTTACTAGGAAACACCAGTCCCCCGGTGGTGATTCCCAGTGTTGAGTAACGCCGCTTACGAGGCTCTGCTGGGGAGCTGCAGGGCCACACCAGGCAGTATAAAAGGCCACCAGCGGATGAGCAGCGCTGCACTACTGTGGTTGAAGCGCCTGGTAACATCTGGTTTGGAGAGGCGCTGCGCACCGACGGCTGCAGGATGCGCGTCTTCGCTGTCCTTTGCGCAATTGGGTTCCTGCTGAAAGAGGCGCAAGCGTGGGGCTTCAAAAACGGAATATTTCATAACTCAATATGGCTGGGTAAGTCGGTGTTTGTCGATGATGTTTTTACTGAAATAATGTCGCCGCTCAGTTGATAACTTTATTGTCCTTTTTCGGAGCCATGTACAGTTTCACAGTCTGCTGTTTTTAAGGGATTTGGCTTGGCAAATGTTCCAGTAACTTCTTGACACTGAAACCGATGAGGTTGTAAAAAAAATAAGATTGGGAAAGATACTTTCAGTAGCCTTACTAATCGACTGGAGTAGACTACTCAAATTTACCAATGTGTCTGATTTAATTAATTTGAGTATAAGTGTATTCAAATGAGAGAATTTGAATATCATAAATTTCATGTAGGCCTATCACCATAATCATGCACGATTTAAAGAGATGTGAAATTACGTTACTGTCTCTGAATCTCAGGTTTTGCGTAACAATGTTTTCTCCCTTTCACTTGTAATCTGATTTCTGTGTATTTTACAGAGCAGATTACAGTTGATTGCTGCAATATCCACCACACATGTAATCAGTGTCTCCTCAACAGTCTTAAAACAATCTCATATAAATAACTTTGTTTTGTTTAGTTTTGCAGACTATAGAGACATACTGTGATGAATGACATGAATGCACACTGCAGCTCTCCCTGCAGCAGGAGTTTATGTTTACGACCTGATTGAGTGCATGAGGCCAAGATGTAAACAGGAGGAATGACTTCACTTTAGGCTTTCTGAAACACACACACCAATCATCTAACAGGCTGGAGTGTAAAGACATGATAGCTCACAAAATAGCTATTTCCTAGGTGTGCCTTTGGAAACTACTCTGCTTTCAAATCACGCCAACTCAGTAACCAAGATTAAAGAAAATATGATCACAGCTAGCAGTCCCTATTAATTTATATTGAAATATGACTATGACTTGCCAACTTGCTATTTGTCCTTCTTTTTACCATAACATGCACCTTTGAAACTCTCTTCATAAAACCCATGGTTGGTACTTTTATGAGGTGAGAGTGAAGCTAAATGTGCCGTAGCCTGTTTTAGTAATACAGTAGTATTTCATATTGTTAATGGGCTTGCATCATTGCTGCAGGAACTAATTGGTGTGAATAGTTACGATATAGATCGGAGCAGAATGCATACCAATCAGAAGTCATAGATTGAAAAGGCAGTTGGCTTATGCAGCAGTGAGGCACACAACAGCATGAGGGTTTAATGAGTGTAAAAACACTTCAAAGGAAAAGGTTACAAAGATCAAAATATTGACTTGAGGCTAATTTAGAGTGTTCTCAGCCTAGTCTTGCAGAGTCATGCATGCGTAATACCAAAACAGGATCAGCAGAAGACTCCCCGTTGAGAAGGCCAGAGATGTGACCAAGAGCTGCCAAGCTTCCAAATGGAGAGCAATGTCAAACAGTTAGCCAGACTTCCCCTTCCAAACACAACATGCTAGCTGACAGACATCTCTCCTGTGTTTTATGTTTGACTCAATTCAACCTTGGGCTCCTTTCTGAACACATTCTCATTTCCTTGCCTTCAGTGCCTTGGAAATGTTTCCCGAACCTTGTAAAATGAAAAGAAGTCCTTTAAATGTGTATCAGGTTGCTCAGACGCTAATCACTGTGGTTGCTGCACATTTGGGTACCACACAGGCACTGGCAGACGATCATTCCTCTCTTGGTTTCGGGCAGTGATAGCAGTGTTGACTGAAAAGTGTTTTTGTTATCTCTCCTGGGCAGAGCAAGCAGCTGGAGTTTACCACAGGGAATCGCGTAAAGGGAGGTACCAGCTGACTTATAAAGAGGCCAGAGCTGTCTGCAAATACGAGGGAGGGAATCTGGCCACTTTCGAACAGCTGGAGGCGGCTCGTCAAATAGGTCTGCAGCAACACAAATGCACTCATATGCACAATACACAATACACAATACACATACATAAGAGTAATAGGGCCATGATAAAATATATATGAATAAATAAAAATACAACATCTTTGAGAATAAAGTCAAAAGTCATACCATCATTCTAGATTCATATCATATGATTCTATAAGTTCATCATAGAACCATATGATATGATTTCCAAATGTGCTGTAGCTTATCCTGTTTCTTGTCAAACTGTCACTTTGTGTTAATTTTGAAAATGAGTTTACTTCGTTCTAGAAATTCTGACTTAAATCTCAAAGTTTTGACTTTATTCTCCAAGGACATTGGATTTTTTTTCTTTTGGTTATGGACCTATTATTCTTTCATACACACACACACATAGAGTTCATATCAAACAAAATTTAGTCTTGGAAATACATTCCACCATAAGGCACACGGAGCCTCTGATGGGATCCTGTCAGTACCACCTTCAGTTGCTCCCAGCAGTCATGGCGTGCATTTGACTCACTGAGTAATGCTGCTCCGGTTGATCTAAGCACACATAAAACAAGCAGTTTACATTATCCACCCATTTGGTCAAGTGGAGTCAGGAATGTGTTTACCTTTGCCTTTCTCCCATGAAATGACTCAAATTTGGGGTCCCACTTGCCCACCACTCTCCTCTACAAGTGTGCTCCTGCCCCTCATGGATTCAGAAGATAACATTATTAGTAATACATCTTTTAACCACCCATTGGAATGCTTTTAAAGTGTGGAAAGGATCTCGTGTTCAGAGGGTAAAGGTTATTGAGAAGCAGGGAATGGAGTACTTCTTTCCACAAGTGCCTGGGCCTTTGGTGCATGACTCCATGTCAAATGTTAAGCGGTCCCACCAGTGTAGTAAAAGTCTCTTAACACCTTCTTGGGTGGGTAGTATTACTGTTCCCATGGCACAGAGACTGAATCCAGTCATGGGCTCTGGCAGTACGACCCACCCCCTTGTCAGCGGTTACAGCTGAGTTTCCCCATGGCACTCCTCTGTGGAGGTCCCCCTTTTATCTCAACCGTCTTAGCTGTGGTCTGCTGATTGTAGCTCTAAGCACTCAGACACACAGAAGTTCATTTATTTCCTCCCACACCCCGACAAAAAAAAACTAACTATCCCCATCCTATCCATGGAACAAAATTCTTGTAATGGTCACCAGAAGGCCCCTTATCCTGCCATTTGTATCTGTAGCTTCCCTGCCGACAGAGCTGAAAAGTATTTCTGTGGTTGGCAGAATACAGTGGTTCACTCAGGAACACTTTATCATTGACTTCATTGTTGCACAAAATGTACCAGATTTTGTTTGCATTGATCCAGCTCCGTATTTTTGTGCTCTTGTCCAGGTTTCCATGTATGTGCAGCTGGATGGTTTGACAAAGGGCGCGTTGGCTACCCCATTGTCAAAGCAGGCCCCAAGTGCGGTTTTGGGAAGGTTGGCATTATTGACTATGGCTACAGGGTGAACAAAAGTGAGAGATGGGATGTGTACTGCTATAACCCAGACTGTGAGTATATCCATTATACATTATGATAAATGACGGCTTGAGTAATGTTGGGTGGTGGTTTTAATGGTCCATGAGTGTATGATGACTGCGTGGCTGTGGTTAAGTCCCAGAGAGTGGGGTCAGACTTCATAGGTTTGGGATAGTAAAACAAGTATGTAGTTCCACTGACCTCCAAAGGGTGTATTCATCATCGCTGTTTTTAGTTACAGGTGAAAGACGACATGGAAAAGTTATTTGAAATGACCAATAGAGGAAGTGACCGCATTACTGTCTAGATTCAAAACCACAATCTCTGTCATACCCTGTGAGTTATCATCATCACACCAAGAATAGGAAGTAAGAGAACTGGTCTGGATAAGAACTCAGTGAGTAAGAGTAACTGAGCAACTGATAAGCAAAACACAAGTTGACCTATGAGTGAGCAGTGATGTACAGTGATTTCACTGTCTGCCCCCTGTGACACCATTCCACGCAAAAGCCTATTTACATTCCAGCCCTTTCAGATTTATTTGAAAAGCCTTCAAAATCAATATTTTGTGAATCCAACCATCCAACTAAACAGGCTGTGAAACTTTTAAGAGGTTTGGTAATGTTTTAGGAGTGGCCCTGAATTTATCTGTTCTTGCCAGTTCACCGCTGCTGGGCCAGGAAAGGTTGCAATAAAGTGCTTCTGACCCACAGAGGACCATGATGAGCCAATGTGTGCAGTGTTGAGTGAAATATTGTAAAACAGCAAAAAATACAAAGGGAAAATCATATCTCAGAACTCATGAAAAGGTTGGACTTTAAAGTAATGTAAGGTTTATGCAAAACACTTGTAAGTCATCAATCAGTTTGTTTTTTCCTCCTTAAGAGCTGGTTATTTGTTCCTTGTGTCATTCAATCTCATTATCTGAAAGAGGAAAAAATTTAGAAAAAAAATTAACCCAGTATTTTATACAAGATTATCATATGGTTTGAATAATCTACTTTGGACAGCAATGTAAAAAGTATTACTAATTGCATATCCCCCAGCAGATCCAGAGGAAAATGCTTTTTTGTTGTCACTGTCATTGGTCTCAACATGTGTTGTTGATTTCCTTCACTCAGCAAAAACATTTTCTTTCTACAACGCTGATTTCATTCTGAGCTCACAGACAAGAGAAAGCCCCAATGGCAAAATACCCCCTTCAGATCTTAACATATAGTCAGCAGATATGAAATACCACCAACTAAATTGAGGCCTACAGCGAGTTTCTAGGAGATTGGCCAATAGTCCAACTTAGTTGTTAAAGGAATACTCCAATGTTTGGGGGAAAATACCCTTTTTCCGACAAGATGTTCGATACCATTTTCACCTCTGTACATCCACTGCTTTGGCTCCTATGATTAGCATTTTGTGTTAGCCTAGCATAAAGCCCCATCCAAGTGAAATAATAAACCTTACATTCTTTCCTTGAAGAATATTTGAAGCTTAGTATGCGGTCGTTCTTTCTCTGTTTTCATGAGTTATAATTTAGCAACAAGCAGATGATCTACCAGGAGCACATGGATGATTTTCATGTCTATTTTGTCATCACCCAACCGCTATAAGTTAAACAATGGGCCAATCTCCAAAGCCATATTTGAGAAGAGTAATTATTTGTTATCATTCATGTGCCCCACAGCCAAGGAATGTGGAGGGGTGCTAACAAACCAACAGAAGGTCATTCAGTCTCCCAGTTTCCCTGAGGAATACCAGAATGAACAGATCTGCTACTGGCACATTCGAGTACGCTATGGCCAGAGGATCCGCCTCCACTTCTTGGAGTTTGACGTGGAGGATGACGTGGGGTGTATGTCCGACTACCTGGAGGTGTTCGACAGCTACGATGACGTCTCAGGCTTTGTTGGGAGGTGAGGGTCACTGCTCCCGTGCAATTGTTTTCTCAGGAGTGACATCGTTTTTCGGCCCAAATGAGGGATTCTAACTCCTGCCTGCTATCAGTTGAATGTCAGAATGGAAAGGAGTGTAAAACAATTTCCTTTACTATTATATTAAGAATGAATATATTGGTACCCTGTTCTGCACTTAACTTGTGGATTATGATGGGCTTTTAAATTGCAATGAAAAAAAATTTGCTTGTGCTGCTCAGCTTAGCATTCCAGCATTTCATGACTTTGTGTTGCAAAGATAATGCAGCTTGGGCAACATGTTTTAATATGTAATAATGTGATCATACATAATTTCTGTCATTTCAAGTTCAAGTCAAGTTATTTTACCTATTTCAAGAACAGAACAGGTGAACAGATTCCAGAAAAAGACTTTTATTTTTGGTTTAGATGGAGAAAAAAAAAAAACTGAATATAGAAGCTGGCTTCCTGTCTTGATGGAGTTTTTTTGTTGTTTGGAACTGGCCGCTTGGCAAACTTAGGTGTGTAAAACAAACTGCCAGTAAATAAAAGTATTGTAGAGGCGCTTCATGCAGTCTGATGAATGGGCATGGTACTCATGCTTATGGGTTTGGGTGGATAAAGCAGTAAATTGAGCCAGCGTAGGCGAATGCAGTACGAAAAGCAGCTGGAGCACGTGCTTTGCTTAATTAGCCTGCTGGCTGGTTAGCTAGCCAACAATGCTGAAAACAGCTGTTTGTTAAAGTTAACTCAGCTGACTCTTCTCAAGCTACAACAAAATCATTTCCTGCACCACAGCAACCTAAAACAACTGGGAAACAGCTCTGTTGGATGTTTCTCTTTTACTTATTACTCACTTAATTGACCTACACCCACGTAACCACAATTATATTTAGGTATTTCCCTTTGACTAGCCTGGTTATACTTAAACATTACAGTATTTGTCCCAGTTGTGGTTGCTAGGAAGATTGTGTTGCAGCTGCACACCCCTATAGCACAGAACAGAATAGAATAGAATACTTTAAACTCATCAAACTCCTTCCCCTCAGTAATATATAGGATAAATAGTCTTACCCTCATTGTCATCCTGTTAATCTCTCTGTTTGCAGGTTCTGTGGTGATTATTTACCAGACAATATCATCAGTACAGGTAAGATGTCTTCATATTTTTTATTTTGTAGTTTTTAATGATTATATTACTGATATTGTCACTGTGTAAAGATACTATAGGGTTCATGAGAGTCATTAGAGTCTGTGTCTCTTTGAAAGACCCACAAAAATGTAATGTCTCAGATCCACACACCTTATGACTGTCATTCACAAACATTATGACTTGATTTATTTTTCTATTTTTCTTTTTTTGTAATGGGAAAACATTATGGCAAAGTCACTTATCAGTGGATTATGAAAACACGTAATATCTGCATATTTTGTGCATTCTTGTATACACACATATTTCCCTGTAATTCAGCAGGACATATTTGTCATCCATGTAAACCTTGGGATCTCCACCAGAATTTAAAATAAAGTTCTGTGGGTTTGAACAAAACTCGGCCATGCAGCAGTGATGAACCCACCAACAGGACCAGCAAATAGTAATGGAGTAATGGAGAATTAATGTAGAAAAATAAAATACCTATGTTTTTCTTGCTTTGTCTCTCCCTGCAGGAAACGTGATGACACTGAAGTTCCTCTCTGACGCCTCAGTGACAGCTGGAGGCTTCCAGTTAGAATACATCGCCTTCAATGCATCTCTCTTCTCAGACAATGACGCAAATTATTTTGACTGACCAATCATTTAACACACTGATGTATTTCTGATGCTGTATTTATGTTATTGTTTACCTCATGTAATTAATAATTCTTTGTAGCTGATTAAAGAAATAGTTGTGCTAAAATAAACAATGGTTATTAAGTTTTGTTGCCCTCTCTGTTTTTTTATTCAGCACTTAATTGACTACTGGTGAATTACAGACATTTTTACTGATTTTTAAGTTATGATTATTATGGCTGTTACTCTGTACGGATTGTAACATAGCCTATGTTCAGTTTGCATGCACTTCAATTTATAAAATTGGCTTTAATGATTTCCAATCAATAAATTTATTTTGCCCACTAAGACATGGTAAAAATTGTCACAAAAAACTTTCTGAGCACATGGATCGAAGATTGAGAGTTAACTGCAAACACAATGCCCATGTGTTTTCTGTATAAAAAAAAAAGATGAGAGAGAAAGTGTGAGAGTTTCTCTTCCTGGGAAGGAGATAAAGCTCCAGAAACAGAAAAACAATGTTCAGAAAATGAGTTCATGGCTCATCACTCCAAATTAATGCTGATCCACGTCAGCGCAGATGATTGCTTCACAAATGTTAGGGGCATCTACTAGAGTGGAAATAATCACTTTCAGCCAGTCTTGCTTTTTCATAGACCTATAGTTTGTTGAGTATTTTTTAAAATCTGTATATGTTTTATCATATGCATTTCAGTGTATTGTAGTGTACAAATAAGATTTCCATAACATTGCATCAGAAACTGGCCATTTTATTTGTATCCATGACATTGGTCCATTAAGGTTCGGTTTAGAAAGCACTAAGTGTGTTGGGAAAGAAAATGTGGACCATTTGCACAGACATTCAGATTCAGATTCAGATGCAGATACTTTATCTGAACCTCTCATCACCACTAACATGCTTTCATTGTTCTTTTCTTTGTGTGTGCACTTTATTTTGGCAAGCAAAGTAGCAGGACTTCACCTGAGTAGGATAATTTGTTATTGTTTCCATCTCTCGTAAGCTTTACAGAAAAATACCCCGGGCATCTCAAATGCTTTCCAGAACGAAAATCAATTTGTTGCAGATTATGTTCTGGATGACATGAATATCTTGAGAAAGAGGAGAAAATGGGAAGGCAAATGCTTGTGTGGTGTATAAGCATTACAGTGTCCCCAAGTGACTGCACAGTGTTACAGTGTGAAACAATGGTCTTATTTTGTAGAGACAGTCATCCTTTGTCTTCTTTTTGCGGATCTGCCGCTAGATCTTTCTCAACTTTTTATTCTGCAAACAAAGCATGTCCTGCATCCTTCAGGTGTTGATCTTGATCTGCACAAATGTTTACTTGGACATCATTTCAGTTTCTGCAGCACATTAGTCTGATCTTTCAATGATAATCTTCAACACTGACACCAGATGTTCATCCTCATCTGGATCGTCCTACTTTGTTTCTGATGCAATGTCATCCATCACTTCCCTCCAGTCCACTGTAATACACTTCTATAAATATAGTTGAATTATAGATTAGTGGATCAGATCAAGGCTACTGTTGGTTTGTAAACTAAGAAACTGGGTCAAAACTGAAAGATCCCCATTTCTTGGAGATTGTTCAGTCCCTTCTCTTGTATATTACATTGCATTTCCTTTTGTCACAACTGATTTTTGTTCATATAACCACCCATTGCCTTTCTGTGTCTGCCCATGCTCCTCTGTTTCTCATACATGTTTTTTTTTTACATTTCTCTGTCTTGTGTGCTTGTCTTGTTTGTTTGTTTGTTTCTTGTCTGTCTTGTTTTACATGACCACAATAACAGTAATGACAGGATGTGAGGATTAATGCCAAACATCAATTACAACTGTTGATCAACAACAACAACAACGATGTTCATAATAATAATAGTCATAATAACAACAACAACAACAACAATAATAATAATAATAATAATAATAATAATAATAATAATAACCATAACCATAATCATAATCATAATCATAATCATAATCATAATAATATAAACAAGAAGATTTTCTTCCTAATTAGGCGAAATGGGCGGTCCTGATTGTGACGTAGCAGGGTCAAAGTTGATTTTGTACGTCGGCGTGGTAGTTTGGCGCCAGCAATTTCGCGGGGCAGCCTCGCAGAAGCAGCAGAGGGAAACGAATACGCATGAAATAATAATAAAATAGAAGAATATATCTTATTGAAAGACTAACAGACCTCGCCAGGCTGAACTAGACCTGTGTTTGCTGGGGTTGATGGTGTTGGCGAGTAATTTCTGCTCCCCGCATTTCGTCCAAAACATCGAGGTGAGGAAGGGGTCAGTGCTGCTGGATGCTTTTTGTGCAAGTTGCGTCAGTGAGTGTCAAAACAGTGTGAATGTTTGCTCGGTAGATCGTCCAAACAAAAACACTTCAAAAGGACAGACAAACTAAGAAATAAGACAGTGTCTAGGTGGTGTTTGCAGGCTTGTTTTCCATCTGGATGGATGTGAAGTCTGGCTGTGCAGCTTGCTAGTTAGCGCTAACATGTTAAAGCTAATAAGCTAACAGGCGTCTTTAACTTACTTCACGCATGGATAAAAGTAAGCCAAGTGTGTCCTGTACGTTTTTACCCCCTAATAGGAGAACTGGACATTTCTTCTTTGGTATTGTGTACCGGTAGTCCTATATTAACATGTCCAGTGGAGCAAAACTAGCTAGCCAGCCCTGTCTAAAGCCACACAGTCACTGTTCAGGCTTGTTTTGGTTCCGATGGGTGTCGTAACGTTGGATCAAGCTGCTGAAGAGGACTGGGCACCTCTTTTCATCTCAGTCTGCTGGACTCACCCTGTCAGTGTGTGTTGACTGACATCTCAACATGTCTGCACACACATTAGCAGGCTCAGCCTGCTAAACACTAACCTAAGTTAGTGTTTCTTATCTCATGCTAATTGCAAATGTACTGCCAGGGATACAGCAGAGGATAAACCTAACCGCTTATTTCTTGACATAAATTGCAGAGGTAAATTCACAATTATGAAATTTATGAAAAAGCATAAATGGCCCAGTGTGGAAATGTTTTTATTTTTGGTTGTTTACCCTTTATTATCACCCAAAGGAGATCATAAATCTACCTTATTATTTACACTTCCATCAGTGTATATCCTACATACTATACTCAACCACGATGAAGTTATGAAGCAACCCATTTTAACTCTTTCAAACCTGTTGCAGGGTGATTGTCAGGCAAGCTGCTTCTCTCACTGGATCATGCTGTACCTGTTCTTTTTTTATAGCATCACTTTACCCAGCCATCCTCCCTTCCTGCTCCCTCTGTGATGCTCGCATCAGGGTGACCTGGATCGACCTCTCCTTCCTTTTCCTCCTACTTTCTCTCTTTAGCTTTAGGCATAACTTTTTCCTCTCCCTTCCCCATTTAACAACCTCCATCTTTCTCTGCACCTCCTTTTTCAAGGCCGTGAGGAGGTGAGTAAGCATGATGGCGACGGCGGGGCCTCTGAGCAGCTCCAGCCTCCTCCCTCTGCTGGAGTCTCTGGAGGACAGCGCAGCCGGACAGTCGGAGCACACAGACGCCTACCTCACCATCGCCAAGTAGGTCACCAGCGCTGGGTCTTCCATCATCCTCCGGACAGGATGTTGCTGACAGAGTTTGTTCTATTTTTTTTTTGTCACGGAGAAACAAGTGGAATGAGTGACAGCAAATAAATTCTGTGTTTTTTTTCTCCCTCTGCAGTAGGCTCAGTGGAGAGGAAGGGCGCCAGTTCCTCCCTGCAGTTGAAAAGCACTTTCCTCGCCTGGGTAAAACCATCTTGGTGAGTGCTGCGGACATCGTGATTAAAATGCAAAGTTGGGAGAAAGCTTTAAATCTCTCAAAGTCATGATGCTAATTCAGGCCTGACAGGGGAGTGGTCTCAGTAGACAGACTCCATGGGAATGACCTCCTTCTTAGCTCTGTAGTCCTTAATATCTGCAACATACTGTCTCTCTGTAGAGGTCCTAAACTGGTTTTGTTGTCTTGTTTTGTCTGCAGAGCCACATCACTAATCCAAATGCTGAGCTGAGCCAAGCTGCCCTGCAAGCTTTAGGGTTTTGTGTTTACCATGGTCATGTTGTCTCTGGAGTCCCCGGTACAAGCATTCACATCTCCACACATATCATCATATCATTATATCATATTACATATTATTTAAGATATGACTGGCTGGGATTACATTGTATGCACATGTGTAATTTTCCAAGAATTTCTAAGTCTGTTCTGAGGTAGTTTACTCTTCTTTTTTCCAGAAAACTTTGCAGCAGATATATTATCAGCACTTTGCTCCTTGGTGGTGAAGTCGACAGATAAGAACACGTGCACCCGAGCATTATGGGTTATCTCCAAACAGAGCTTCCCTCCAGAGATTGTTGCCAAAAAAGTGAGTATCAGGACTTGTTATAAATTTAATTCACAGCAAGCTGGGACCGTGTGCATGAAGCTGGATGCAGTGTAGGGTCTCATATTGCAGCTGTATTGATCCATGTCTCTTCCGCCACCCAGGTGCCATCAATACTGAGCACTCTGGAGAACGTGTGGAGCAGAGAGGACGTCCAGTCTGTTGTAATGGAGCACGAAGCCTTGAATGTTGTCATAAGGTAACAGACTACACTTCTGTATGCCATGTCAGTGCTGTATATCTCCAGGGTATATAATTTTGCATTCATTTGCAGGCACATTTTCATGATTTTATAGGCCCGCTGGTATAAGTAAAGAGTGAAGGTGACTTTGGATCCCCATAGTTGTCGATGGGCTTGATAGCACATGGTCCTGACAGAAAAAAAGTTTATCTCCGGTGGATTTATGCTGTATAAAGTATTGGTATTTGCCAATATTATGTTTAAAAAAACATTACTGGTATTGGTTCAGTATTATTTTTACTGCTGATATTGTGTATTTTTGTGACTTTTTTCCCAAGTATGTCACTTAGTGTACCTGTCATATCAGCAACAGCATGAAGCTCACATGGTCTTTTAAACTCTTATGTCAAGACAGGCCTGTTTGAAAAGTTTAACCTGTTTTACACCTGTAGTTTGTACTAGTATAACTCTTACAAACATGCATGTCGGTTTTGACTGTTATGGATTGGAAGATATCCGTATCAGCCCAAAAAAATACTGGTGCATCTCTAAAATCTACTGTGTGTTAGGTAGCAGGAGCAGTGCTCTGTCCTGGTTTAAACTGTCCCTTTTCCTGGCCTTTTGAAGGCTGCTGGAGCAGGTGCCGACCCAGATGGGTGAGGGCGCGGTGCGGTGGGCCAAGCTGGTCATACCCCTGGTGGTCCACTCCGCCTCCAAGGTGCGTCTGCGGGCAGCAGCGGCCATGGAGATGGGCATGCCTCTCCTCCTGGAGAAACAGATGGAGGTAGCAGCCATCATTGAGCCCATCATGTCCTCAGTGAGTATCTTATGTATGCATGAATAACAAAAATGAAGTGGTCTGACTTTTTTAAATTCAGTGATAAAGAGACTCTAGTAACTCTTATAAGTTTTTACATCTCACATTGTTCTGACACAGATTAGAAGAGTGGAAAATATGGAAACTCTCCTTGGTCTTGAAAAGTTCAGACTTTGCCCAGAAAGACTAGAAAATATTGAAAAATCATTTAGTTCCAAGACAAAACGTTGTATGTAACTATACGCTGCCTTGAATCTCATGGTGATATACATAAAGGTGTAGAATGTGTGTGTGTGTGTGTGACAAACAGGGCATCATCAGTAGTCATGGCCCACCCATCATCAGCATATATAATGTTCAGGAATTTGCTGACTTGCTTTTGTCTTTGTGTCTCTGCAGAAATTGATCCCTGAGCTGCAAAAACTTTTCAAGTCCAAGAACGAAGCCAATGTGCTGAAGCTCTGGCCCTTATTCATTAAACTTCTGGGGAAGGTACGACAGAACCGTTTGCATGTCGCTGCTCTGAAGTATAAACACGTGACTGAATGTGTGTAGGCTTTGCATGGTTTTCAGTGACATTTCACCAGTTGAAATCATGAAGTAGTCGTTTCCTGTAATTGGTTCAAGAAACGAAGTTGTTTGAACAGATAATGCCTGATTTTGTCCTCAAACTACCTTCTTAAAATAACGGCCGTCTTCCAAACAAGAACTCCTGAATAAATGCTGTCTTTTGTTAAGACTCAGGAAAACAATGGCATTTGGCAGCAGCAGGATACAAGTATTTGCTCTAACATGTAATAGAACCAGTATGTTCAGAATTTTTGTTACATCATTAAACTGCATGAGTGCCTTCATCGGTTTGTCATCAGTGCACACTGGATGAAAGCCTGAACTTGAACGCCTCTCGATAATCACAGAAGCAGATGACATAAGTGTGGCAGTGTTGGTGTGCAGAACTGCAGGACTGGGCAAAGCTGTTCCAAACATGCTTGGAGTAAAAACTCTCCCTAAAAACCCGTTTGTCCTTCTTGCTCAGCTGCTCCACAGAGGAGGCCCCTTCATCAACTCCCTGCTGCACCTCGAGGAACTCGGCTTCCGGAGCTCCTCGCCCAACATCAAAAAGATTGCCTTCATTGCCTGGAAAAGCCTTATAGACAACTTTGCCCTCAATCCAGGTGAATAGCTGACCCTTCTTACTGACTGGTCCAAACTGCTGCCAGACTGGTCTTGTTTCTTAAATCTAGTGTCTTACAGTCAGCTTTCTTGGTGATTTAGTCCATGTATTTTCTCATGTGTCTCTCCATCGCTCCTGAAGACATCCTGTCCAGTGCCAAACGTATGAAGCTGCTGATGCAGCCCCTCAGCTCGATCCACGTGCGGACAGAGGCCCTGCTGCTCACCAAGCAGGAGGTCTGGTGGTACTTGGTGGTCCGGCTGGGGCCCAACCTGGCGCCCAATTTTGAACAGGTTAGATGTTTATGCCTCTCTCTGCATTAACCATGTTCAACTGGAAATAAGCTCTTTTTGCCAGGTTTATCCTTTTCTTTACTTTGGTTGTCAAATTGGTAAATAAAATTCAGTCCCAGATCATGTTGTTAAAGAGCTCTTCAAATTTGGCTTTCTGAAACCTGCAGATATCCTGTTGATTATAGATCTGATGTATTTGATAACCTGCATTAATCTGGTTGTTGAAACAGTGTGGTGATGATAAATGTTTGATAATAAATGTGTCTGCAGGTTTCTGTTCCTCTGCTCCAGTGCACGATTGGATCGGACTCCTCCAGCATCCCGGGCACCCCTGCTAGAGGCGCCTCTCAGAACGGTGCTGTTGTGCCTGTCACACCAAAGACTGGTAATTTATATACAGATCCACTTGTCACTGTCTGAGCCTGTCAGTTCCTATGTGATGCACTAGCCGGTAAAATGCACCTAAGTGTGATTTGAGTCGGTTGAGACAAAGCTGGAACGTGTTCTCCGTCCTGTAGGCCCCGCAGGCTTCAACAGCCCGGTCAGCACTCCTCGTATGAGCCTGAACTCCAGCGTCCAGGTGGCCCAGACGTTTCCCTCCATCCAGCTGCTCGGCCTGGAGATGCTGCTGCACTACTTTTTAGGGCCAGAGGTCGTCGCCGTGGCAGCCAAGAACAAACTCTCCTTGAGTCTTGGTGAGTGTCAAAGCTTCACACTTCCTGTTTGTAAATGATGGAATGATGACGTCTCATAGCATCAGACTGGACAGCCTTCGGCACAGACTGATCTTCAGCATTTATTGAGCTTTTATTTTGATGCTCTGCACTTCAGCCTGCCACCTAAGCCTGCACAGTATGAACAAGAACATTACTTATTGTTTTGAGAGCTACTGTAACTGATTAGATTTGCTGTATGTTAAATACGTCAACACGTAATTCTCTTGCAGTAAGGTTAACATCAAATCTTTAGTTTTCAACTATGATAAAACCTCAGTTCCACATAGTCATTCGGGCGCTTGTTCAAAATGATTATGGGAACTATTTTCCTTTGTTGGAGCGGTTGGTACTTCAACTAAACTATAAAGCTCTTTCATTTTCCAGTTGATGTGCCTCTCCTCCACCTCCTTTTTCTACCCAGCTAGCCACAAATTCCTCTAACACTGCGTCTGAATTGGCTTCTGATTGATCAATAACTGCTTAGGGCGGGCTCTGATTGATCAGCAGTCAACATCTGCACATGTGTCGTGCATATTTAGGATACTAGTTTAAACATATTTAACAAGTTTGTCTACTAATGGTGCGCTGAAGTTTAAGAAACAAAATCCACACGTTTAATTGTAAATTCCTGTTTCCAACATGATGTTTTTCATCAAAGACATAAAGTGTCCTGCATGAACAATGCATTTTCCTTCCCAGAGCCCTTGACCCACCCCTTCCTGTCCAGTATCTCCTCCTTCACCAAACACGCGGCTGTGCTCATCTCTAACGTCAGAGACGGCTTCATCGCCGTCGGCAAAGAGGCGCCAGGTAAAAGTCACAGCGTCGCATCACTCGTTGGACTGAAATTCAGCAGCGACTCTCACAGTAGTTCACATCAGATTCTTTTCCAGCTGTGTAATAACAGTGAACACACCCCACATCTTGTCCCAGTCAGCATCTGGCACACTGTAAATGATAGTGTTACTCAAGACTTTTGTCGAGAGCTGCACGTAAACTGTACGAGGACAAGCTGCTTGTGTAAGTGCGATGGTTCACTTTTGAAATGGAAACCAGAGTTTGCTGGAAATCTGTGTGTTTAATGATTGAAAACAGAATCTGAGAGTTCACAGAATGGCGAAAGATCCATTGGTTCAGGAAAGTAAACACTGTAGAGAAAATGTGTTGGTTTCCCTGAAGTGATTCATGACTCCCTCCTCTGCCCCCTGCAGACTCCCTTCTGGCTCTCATATGGAAGAGCCTCGTCAGTTTTGTCAACTCAACAATCGAGTCTGGTAAGTGTGAGGGTGTTGCATCGTCACGCCTGGCACTCACACTCTGAAAGGCAAACACCCACCCGCATCGAGCTCAGTTGTTCCAGCTATGAAATGAAAGACAATCGAAGGTGGCCAGTTGTGTCTCAAATGTTTTTAGGGAGAGTGAATGACCTTCAACTTCATAAACATTAGGCCAGTGGTTTTCCAAGTGGGCTCCAGGGACCCCCGGGGTGCATTCAGGAATGGTTTAATTTCACTATAATTTACTTCACAAGAAATTGTTAGGATAAAATTTAAGTGTGATTGCTGTCTTGAGCATTTTTACTGATCGAGTAGAAACTTATGTGGAACCCCCTCAAGGATCCCTGGGTGTCCCGAGCCACAGTTTGAGAACCTTTGCTTCATGTTAATCATTTTAATTCATTACACTTTTGAACGTATTGTGGCGGCTGCTCAGCAGGGGGGAGGCTCGTGAAGTCGTGGGTCCTTCCCAGCGGCGCCACATAGAGCACTGTGATTGGGTCAGGGCCCTGTCAGTCAGGAGGAGGGCCACTGAGACTCCTGCCTTGCCTCCAGGCCCCGCCCACTCCCACTGTCATCAGTTTAAGTCTGAGCGTTCAGAGCCTCAGTGCTCTGGGTCGCCATGACGAGGAGAAACTCTGAGGGGCTCGTCCCCGATGATGATGATGACCTCCTTCACTATTATTAGACATTTTTCCAACCAGCTGTCAAGCAAATTTTGTATTAACACACTGGATTGACAGGATTCGAGGGAATAAATAGACTTAGTGAATGTCAGTCAGAGCGATGTCAGAAACACGAGACTAAGCACTGTTGTTCCTCCTGTATCAACACTCCTTCATGTTATACAAATATCCAGATTCACTTCTCACCTGTTACACAATGAGGATAAAGGCCTTAATTTGTCTATTTCAAAACTTCCTCCTTTGCTATTTATAATAATGTTTTGTAACGACAAAAATGTTGCTGCCCTAATCCATGTTTTTGCAGTATTTGGGAACTTAAAGCCAAATTTGATCTTTCCAGTCAACTTTCCTAATTCAAAACATCATAATTCACAAAATACTTGGATTGAAACCCAGCTAATGTTTTGTTAACCCATTTAAGAATCGTTTTCTTTATTTGATTTTGCTCACAAATTTTTGAATTCTCGTTCTGTTTTCATCCTGGTTGACAGCTGGCAGTAAGAAGGACCGTCAGGGCTGTGAGGTGCTGACGCTGATGCTGCAGGCTCTGCAGAGCATCATCTGCTCAGAGGTGCTGCCTGCAGACAGAGTCCTGGTAAGACAGAACCTGCAAAGACCCAAACCTGATCTGATGCTCTCTGTGGTTTTGTTACCTTTTACTTTTCGAGAAGTACCTCTTTTCACTGTAATTTAGTGCTTCAATAATTAGTTAATGAATCAATTAGTGGATCAACAGAAATTTATCCACTATAATATCAATATCATTTTGGACATTTATGAGTTAAAAATCACAAACATTTGCTGATAACAGCTTCCCTAAGATCACTTGCTTTTCAGATCATATAATTATAACATCGGTATAGGCACCCAACTCTGACCCTTAACCTCTTTACTACTGATATACTTTATTTTGGTAATATGTGATTTTAAGCTTAAGCTTGCAGTTTTTGTGAGTTCTGCATAAGAGATTCAGTGAAAGTTTTAAAGTCTGTTTAAATGTTGACTCTTTTCCCTCAGGCTCTGTTTGAGACGACAGTGAAAGGCATTCCCCAGAGGGTTCTTGGCTCCGCCTCCTACCAAGTGGGCAAGATGGACGTGCTGAATGTGAGTGCCTCTTGTTCTGCTGTTTGCCGCATGCATATAAGCGCTCACACAGAGGGTTGATGAACCTTTTCTCCTCTCCTCCTGCAGGGAACGCCGGCTCTGTTCCTCATCCTTCTCTTCTACAACAGCAGCATGTTGTCAGCCTATGTGGAGGATGAGAGGTGAGTCTGAAACCACATTTACTTTACTGATGCCCATTTAAAAGAATACACTGAGTGTTTTGGCTTGCTGATCAGTTTACCTATCAGGTGATGAGAACATTGGTATCATTCACATGTCCTTGGTTGGTAAGTGGTGTGTATTGTATGGCTCGTAGACTTATGAATTAAATAAAATGTAATCAGTGTAGCTGATGTAGCAGGTTTATTTGTGGAGTCATTTCAGGTGAGCAACCACACATGGATACGCATGATGCACTTTTTTTCACGTAGTTGCGGAAATTAGTCTCTTCTCTTTTGAAGCAGTACGTTATTTCTGTTTCATGCAAATCATTAAAACACAAAACTGCCAGATGTCTTTAAAATGACCGTTTAGCTACAAGTTTCATTTTCTTACTGTTTAATCTAATCTATAGTAGGTTAATAAATTAACCTACTATTGTTCAACATAACAAATGCCAAGCAGTTAGTTAGGCTAGGACAAATGGAAGATTTTGGTTTCAGTCTTCTCTTAAAAACTCTCTTAAAACTTCTCTTAATTCCCCAAAAGCCAATCATAAGCAATGCAAAATTATTTGTCCTATTTTCTTGTATTGTAGCTGCATTGACTATTGACTAATGATGTATTACTTTGTGCTTTATGTCTGTGTCCAGGTTCTTCCAATGCCTGCACACCCTGGTGGGCTGCGGTCTGTCTGGCCCGACGTCCCCTCTGGCGTTTGGGGAGGCGGTGCTGGGCGCCATCAGACGCAGCGCCACATCCCAGGGAAACAAGGAGCAGCTCTGGAGGATGTGGAGTGCGATGGTCAACCCACTCACTGAAATCATCACACAGGTACGAACAGATCGCATCAGACTACCTCAGCACTGGACTGAAAAATTATTATAACTCCTTCCCTAGGGGTAGTAACTTGAACTTCAACACTATTGCGAATGTTAATTTTCCATCATATCCCCAAAATTAACAATGAAAAATCCTCATTGGGATAAAATTTTGATGAAAATAAAGGGGATGGAGAATTGGGGATAATCAGTGTTTATAGCCTAACCCAACTGTGGCACAAATAGTGAGCTAAATGCAGTCCACATATGACACATGGTGACTCGTCGAACTCTTCATCTCACAGTCTAATGAAGTCAACCAAGGCGACGCTCTGGAGCACAACTTCAGCGCCGTGCACTCCGCCCTGATGTTCCCAGTCACACACCTCCTCCCTGGCGCACCTCTGCAGCAGGTCTGTGCTCTTCATGATTTTACTTTTTCTACATCACACTGTTAACAGACTTATGAATTCGTATGAATGCCAGCCCTGCAGCTCTGTATTTTCCTGTTGCCAATGTGGATTGCCTTCAATCCTTTCTTCTCTGCAGGTGACCCAGAAGTCGATGCTGACTACGTGGTCCATGTTGTACAGGGTGTTTGCCCGCTGCTCAGCTCTGGTGGTCACAGCTGAGGAAAATGTCTGCTGCGAGGAGCTTTGTGCAAAGATGGCCACCATCCTGGACAAAGAGGCCCTAATGGTGAGTAGAAGAGAGGGATGTATAATAGGAATAATAAGGTATTTTCAAGCTCATTTTCAAGTTGAAAATAAATGAAGTTTTGTTTGGGTCTACTTCATAGGTAAAAATTATGAGTGCAGCTACATATTTTGCCCTCCATTGACATGAGTTGGTTGCACTTCATGATTGTTTGATCCTGCAGGTTCCTTCAACATTGGATGCCATTGTCGCTATCCTTCAAGTCATGGTGGAGTGTGTGGACTTCTCTCCCTACACACCGCAGTTTCAGAAAAAGATGAAGTGTAAGGATATTTTAGCATTTGATAATTCAGTGCACATTATTAAATTTTCTGTTTTTTTTATCTCAGCTTCTCTCAGTAGTCTCTAGGTAACTTAAAATGCCTTTTCAGAAGATTTCCTATAATGTTCATAGAGTCAACCACTTTGTATAAATTTTCTGACCTGAAAAATTGCTTGCACAACAAAAATAGGGTATAACTTTATTGATTTCTGTCTGGTCCAGCCCCTCACACCCCAGTGAACTGGATGCGTAAGAAGAACAAGGCCCTGGGGAACCTGTCCACCTACCAGTCCCTCCTGGTGCAGTGTTTAGAAGTTTTTCTGGCTGCGGAGAGCCCTGAGTCTGCTTTAGAGGCCACAGGACTGGCCCTGGTCTCCATCCTGTCTGCTTTGTTCACCAACCTGGCGCTCCCTACCGCCGTCCAGGAGGCCCTGGCTGCTCTCATTCAGCCTCTCACCCTCTTCTACAAACAGGCCGCCAGTGAGCCGCCCCAGTTTTCCTCACAGCTTGTGGCAAAGGTTGGCAAAAATTGGTAGAATCACTGCAGATTTTTCTGTGTTTTACAAGTAAATTTTGTTTACAAGCAATTTTTTTTTCTTCTTCTTTCTTTTAGCTGGAGAAGCTTCAAGGTGAGGTCCTTGGCTGCCTGCAGACCCGCTCTACTTTGGTGTATGACGACGACCTCCTGGCTCAGCTTTCCCCTCTACTTTGCGTTTTGTTTCCTCATAAGAACAAGCAGCTGCGCACTTCAGTCACTCAGTTCTGGAACAACACCTTCGCCAACTCAGTGAGCCTCACTTACCCAGATGAGCTCAGGTGAGAAGTCTGCAGTCTTGTTGTAGCCTCAAAAAAACAAAAACCTGCATGTGCATCCATTTTGCTCGGGTTCTCTTTGTCACCAAGACAATGTGAACAAATATAACATTTTATTAGTCAATTAAATTGGGTTATAAACTCTCTTCTTCACACAGACCGATACTGAGCCAAGTGAAGCAGAAGATTCCCATCATCCTCCCTGGCTTTGAGGCGGTCAGTGTCCCTGATGAGCTCAGTGGACAGTATTCTGTGAGTTGCTTTGAACTATGATTTTCAAGATTCGTGGTCAAGCGAATGACAAACAAACTAAAATTGTGTTTAATGTTTGACCAGTTCTTCCCATTGTTCTAAGCTGTGGTTGGTCTTGTGTGTTTCGGTAGAGCGAGAGTTCCCAGCTAGAGACCAAGCTGAGCGGAGTGCTGGTTTCATCTGTGGGGAAGAGAGACTCGCTGCTGGGCAGGGCCGCTGAGCTCAAAGACAAGAGCTCCAAGAGTTCCCCCAAGCCCGTCTCTGTAAGGGTTTTTGTCAACTAAATCTTTGTGCTGCCAGGCCTCTTTTCAAGTTCACCTAAATGTATTTCTTTTAGTCATTATTCTAACTATTCTAGCAACTCTTAATAGTTATGCATCCTTTATTTGATTCCAAGATGAAAATGATCAGGCATATATTAAATGCTGTCCTTTATTTTATTTGCACATTAATCGGAGATGTCACAAGTGAGAGATATATGGTCATAGTAATATATTCTGCAGCTTGTGTCTACACACAGTCACCTATTCCTGTATTACCACATATAGTACTTTTGCCAAGTGGACATAGTAATAATATTTTGGTTTGAGTGGCTCTGCCTGCTGTATTATCAATGACTACTTAGATATTTTTTTTGATTTTGAAAACTGGAGTGAAGCACAAGCTGTTTTATTAGAAATAAGTGTGAATTTACAATATAAAAATCTCCCAGACTCGTGCAAAAAAAGCAATTATAAGTACTGTAAATATTCAGGACTGGTTGATTTTAAGTTAATTCAGCATCATCCTGCAGTTGCATAAGTAGTATTTTTGTTTCCCACGACAGACAAAGCTGGACTTTGGCTCACCTATGCCCCCCCGCAGAGAGGTTTTGGAAGAAGAGGCCTCCATTGACTTTGTCTTTATTCCTCCTGAGACCAAGGAGAGAGTTCTGACAGAGCACCAGAAGGAGGTCAAGAGGACTAAAAGGTCAGGTTTTGTCTGTTTATCCCCTGTTGATTTTCTTGAAATACAAATTGTACATTTATAATGTCTACACAGTCATTCAAGTTTTGTTTGTTTGTCACAGGGTTGACATCCCTGCCATGTACAACAACCTGGATGCTTCTTTAGATACCACGGTCTTCTCTCAGTACACGCAGAGTCAGGAAGATTCTCTGTAAGTACTGGGTGTCTGCCACCAGAATGAAGATAAATCCCTGCTCTCCCATGAAGCAGCTTTGCTAGATTAAGACTACAAAAGTGCTTTGTTTTGTTTCCAGGGACAAATTGCCAACAGAACAAGCTCGTGGTGTGGAAAAGGAGGCTTCTGGCAAAGTAATGACCCCCCCCACACACAACCCCATACACACAGACACTCACATCACAAACAACAAAAGCAACATTATGATACCCAGGACTGACTTTGTCCTATTTACTCCCAAACTGTTTGAACTAAACTTAGTATACAAATTTATGATGAAACATAATTTATAAAACTACTGACTCAGACTTGAAATTTGGAAATGATAAATTATTTCTTTTCAGTCTCTTTTTTATTTAGTCACACGCATCTTCTTTCCTTAAGGTTTCTCAGGAAGACATGGAAGTTGAAGAAGAACCTGAAGTTTTATCAAGGGAGACTCAAGACTTTGCCAGCCCAAAAGCTGCAGAGAACGCGGCCAAAGATCCGGAAAATGACAAGCCGGAAGAGATAGTACCAGAGTCGACAGATGACTCTATGGAGGAGGATGTCAGTAACAATGTTCAAGCCTCGGACAGTGAGGCTAAAGATAGTCCCAATATCTCTGGCTCTCCAGATCTGGTCTCGGGAACTCCTCAGAAATCCAACAGCCGTCGTCAGTCCTTTATTACTCTGGAGAAATATAATGAGGGCAAACCTGCCAGCCCCAGCAATTTGTCCAAGTTCACAGGTCCCCTCACAAAAACATCTAATAGCCAAGAGCAGACCAGCAGCATCAAGGCCTCCTCCCCTCAGGCCTCTGAGACAGTCACTGGTACAGACTCACAGGCTCCTCAAACCTCAGAGACGGGTGAAGTGCAGCACTCTGTGAACATTACTCCAGAGTCCTCTCAGCAGGCTAAGGTGGACTCTGAGGTGAAAAATGAGCCCGAGGTTAAGCTTGCTGAGGAACCGTCTAGTGAAAGGATAGAGGATGAGGATGATGTTATCCCAGACACTCAGACTGATGTGGAGGGTGAGAGGAAGACTAAGAAATCTTCTACATCAGAAGAAATGGCATCACACAGCCAGGAAGAAGAAGCTGATTCTCAAGATTCTCAGTGCTCTCCGTCTCAGAGCTCTACAGGTGAACCCAGGCGGTCTGGACGCCAAAGGGTCCGACCACTGCTCCCTGGAGAAGATCCTGAGGAACGGGATGAGAAATACACCCAGCCAAAAAAGAGACGTACTGGAGAGGAACATAAAAGCGATTCATCAAAACTAAGCCCAGCAGAAGGGGAAGCGCGAGGCAGGCCAAACACAAGAAGTAAACAAGCTGCTGAGGAGGACAGCAGCAGGTTGAGAACAAGGTCGCGGGACAAGAGTGAGTCGAGTCAAAGCAATTCCCAGACCAGACTATCTAGGAAGGTCAGACTGTACAGCAGCTCGCAGGATCTGCTTGGCAAAGATGAACGCAGGAGAAGAAGCACCAGAGAAGATGAGCTTAGCCAAACTGACTCGCAAACGGATACGCAATCTGATAATGATAAGCAGTCACAGAGTAGACGTGGCCGGCGCAGCAAATCAGCACTGGAGAACCAGGAGGAAGGCAGACCCAAGCAGAAGCCTGAGAAGGAAGAGTCCAGCCAGGTTGCTTTAGAGGAGACCTCAGAATCTCAGTCAGACAAGTTACAGGTTAAAGCAGGCAGGAGGAGCAACATGTTGCTTAGTAATTCAGAGGAGTTTGACTCCTTAGAACAGACCAAAAAAGATGAGGCTGAGCCAAGCCAGAGTGATTCTCAGATGGCCACCCCTTCTTCTCAAACTGATAGCCAATCTCAGGGTAGATCAAGCAGGAGGAGCAAGGTAGTTAGTGAATCAGAGGAACTGGCAACAGACAAACAGAAGAGAAGAGGTGGAACAGATGACAAGCTTAGTCAAGACAACTCTCAAGTGATCACACCTTCAGCTTCTGACAGCCAGCCGCAGAGTAGATTAAGGAGAAGAAGTAAGGCGGCTTCTGAGGCAGGAGAGTCTGAAGACAAAGCTGAAAGTAATGATTCAGTTGGAAGGTCTGATTCTCAGGCTCAGGCTGTCACTCCAGCAGAGGCCAGACCTGGGACCAGGGGTAGAAAGAGCAGAGCAGAAGAAGAGCTGTCACAGTCCATGAACAGTCCTAACTTAACCTCAGAGAGTTCCCAGTCATTAGATGTAGCAGGGTCAACCGAGTCCTCCCAAGACAGGAGCAGGTATTCCAGACGGAGATCATCTCAAGCCTTATTAGCCACCATGGAAACTTCAGAGTCTGACTCCTCAGATAACAGAGAAGACGCCCCTGTTCCCAAAAGGAGAGGGAGGAAACCTAAAGTGCAGTCTCTTCCAAGTCCACTCACTCTTGGATCAGGAGAATCTAAAGTTATTAAGGACATTGCCATGGATGATTCTGAAGGGCCGTCTCAAAAGGCAGACATACAAAGCACACCTACCAGCAGACCTCTAGAAACCAAAAATCTAAAAGATCCAGAGGATTCGCCGAAAAGTCCGAATGCACAAGTTTCTAAATCACCCAGTAACACTAAGGAGCAAAGTAAGAAGGAGATGCCTATGGAGGTGGAGCTTGATGAAATTATAGCCTTGGAGCCCACAGGTCAGATTAAAGTTCAGACAGAAAACACAAAGTCTTCTCCATCAAATCTTTACCAGCAGCTGAAGACTAAAGTAGTCAGTTTGTCGCCTCGCAAGAGGGAGCAGGGTCAAAGGGACTCTCAGGCACAGTCAGACGCTGATCATACCTCTTCACAGGAAAGCGATAATAGAGACTCTCAGGCTACCGAAAAACTTGATTTGGTCAGTGCTGAGCATCAAGAAAAGCTGCCATCTGCAGGTCTGTCTGCTGTTGGAAACTCAGTCACAGATAACATCGTGTCCATGGAACCAGTGAACTTTTCCTTAAGTCCTGTGGCTAGTGGATCCTCTGCAGACACACTGAAATCCTCCGGTGAAGCAACAGGGAACCTGAGTCTGCAGGTCTCAGAGTCTTCAGAGGAGAAAGGCATAGAAGTAGCTCAGCCTGTTGACGTAATTCCTGAAGAACAAAAAGTAGATACAGATTCAGACCATCCAGAACCTTCTGATGCTTTAACAGAGGGCACAGTTGAAGACAATGGTGATACCTCTGTTGGACAAAACCAGCTAGAGTGTCCAAGTGCCTTAGATGAAGTTTTGGAGGAGGAGAAGTTCACCTCTATCAAAAAAGACAATTCACAAGGTCTGGACACAAAGGCCAGTGTGCAGGAGTGTGACGTTCAGGAAAATGGTGAAGACGCTCCACTTGTGCAAAAGAGCGAAGAAAAGGATGAAGCCCAGGTTATGCAGAGTGAAGTTGAAGAAGAAGCTCAAATGGACGAAGAGACAGATCTAGTTTGTAAAGAATCAGATGTTCCTCTGACTGATGTTTGTGATGTTTTGGAAACTACCGGTAAAGATATTTGTCAGGATTCTCCAGCCAAGCAGAAGGACCTTGAAGCTGTGATGGGGCCAGATGTTGGTCAGAGCCCCATTAGTGGCAGGACCAGAGGGACTTGGTCTCCTTCAGCCTCCCCCTCTACTAGTATACTCAAGAAGGGCCAGAAGAGACCGCTGGAGGAGGAGACTCCCTCACCTCTTGTCAAGGTAACTGATGCACTTGTTTAAATGAACTTGTCTGAAATGCATTTTGGGTACTTGGTTGAACTTCTTCATGTCTTTGAAAGTGACCTCGCCTTTTTTTCCATTTTGCAGTCCAGACGCGTGTCTTTCGCAGACCCAATCCAACACCAGGAACTGGCAGATGACATTGATCGTCGCAGCCCTGTCATAAGAACCAGCTCCCCTAAAAGGTCCAAAACCACCAGTGGTATCCCGCAACCAAAGGTATAATTGAGGCTTAATTGGAATTTTTTCATGTATAAACAGGACAGAAGTTGTTACGATTTAATTCTAAGGTCCGCATGAAGTGAGATGTGTCAGCTTTTTTCCTGCTCATTATCGACTCCGATTTAACTTAATTAACTTCTGCTTGTTATTGTAGTACGTTACTACTCCAACAAAGGGCCTGCTGATCCTAAGTCCAAGAAACCTTCGCAGTCCTGGCTCCAGGAGCTCAAAGAAATGCCTGGTATGTGACCCCAAATGAGGAAGTAACTTTGCCATCACTTGCTGATACCTAAATATTTTTGCATTGTTTTTATTATTTGTTTCATGGCATTATATGCAATCCTTAATACAGTCCGTGTTCTTTGTTCCCCAGATATCAGAAATGAGCCAAGAGCCACGACCTATTCCCAAAGACTGTGTCTACCCTGCCCTGGTTGGCTGCTCGACGCCTGTGGAGGCTGTGCTGCCTCAGATTACCTCCAACATGTGGTGAGTGCAGCACAGAGTTAATCAGGGGGAATTTACGTCCTTCTATTACACTTTTTAACCAATCATAACTGACTTTTTATCTGCCAAATTTATTTTTAGAACGCCTAAACAGAAAATGTATATTCTCTTGCTATCTGCATCCATTTTTTATTGTTGCTGATTCTCCTTGTAGGCCTCGAGGATTTGGGCAGCTGGTCCGAGCCAGGAACATCAAAACGGTCGGTGACCTCAGCGCTCTTACTCCCAGTGACATCAAGACTCTGCCAATTCGCTCCCCAAAGATTTCCAATGTCAAGAAGGCACTTAAAACATATCATGAACAACAGGTATGCCTTAGGACAATGAAAATGCACACGGTTCTACACATTTATGTTGCAAGCTTTTATTTTATTTAAATGTCCATGTATTTTACTTTGAATTTGACCTCCTGAACTATGTTCTTGTAGCGTAAAGGACGAGGAGGTGACGAATTGAAGAGTTTTGATGAGATGGAGAAGATGACGTCTGAACTGGAGGAGACTAGCGCTCTTCAAAACCAGGACGAGGAAGACAAGATCCCATGTGAACCACTTGGTGCGTTTCTTCATGGTACTAAAGAAAACCAGTGTGTAAGGCCTTGTTGGCTATTTTGACTTGGGATTTCATGCTCCAGGTCCACATCATTTGTTCCAAAAGTAAAGTTTCTGTTGCAAGGTGTTGATGCAAAAATTCAAACAATTCAACCAACATTTAGATAATGAAATAGATTATTTTCTTTTCACTACCGTTTTGTGCTCACAACAAAATCCCACCCTGTTCTGAGACTGCGTCCACAACATGAATCTCCTTAAGTGTTCGATTGTAAACCACGCTTTTTGCTTTTCTCCCATGCAGCCACAGAGCTGTTCGACGAGCCCGTGCCAGTAGACCAGAGGCCAGACCTGGACGGCTCCAGGAGTCAGACGTGTGACGGGCAGCATGGAGAACCGAGACCTGCAGGACAGCCGAACTCTGACGGGCTTCTGTCCGAGGTGGAGGCCCTGACGTCCCGGATGACGCCGCTAGAACTGAACCGCTGCTCACCTGGACAGCTGGTGCAGCTGCACGATCAGCTGGGAGGCCTGATGAGGAGCGTGGTGGTCGAGCTGCAGAGCCGCCTCTGCCAGACAGACAACAAACCCTGATGGAGATTGCTGCTTCCAGTGGATCAGACTGTTGTAGAGGCACATAAAATGACTGTTGGATGTATGTGAGAAATTTGCAAGAAAACGCTTGAATTTCTTACATCCACTCAGGCCTTAACTGGTCTTATCAGCGGCTTTTAATAATGCGAATTTTATGTTTTTAACTCATTCTTTGGCCTCTTCTCTGAATATCCTCTCTGGGTAAAGTATTTTTATTACATGCTAGCTGCTTCTTTTTTCTTCTATTAGCAGGATGATTTAGCTATTTTTCCCATAACAGTGAAAGGGAAGCACAGTCACACTTTTCAGCTCCATCAGGCAGAGACAATGACTTTTAGCAGTTAAAGCCAGGAGAGGGATGGCACTTTTTTTTTTTACATAGACTTTGTAAGAAAGGAGCGATGTAAGACTACGAATGTATATTGAGGAGAAATATCTAATTTTCTGCCCATGCTCTTTGATCCTTTAATTTTTTTGTACACATATTCTAGTGTCACTCCATTGCTGCCAGTATTGCAGCTGCTTAGGATGCCTTGTTTACAATGCAGCAGTCATCTGTGCTCTTGTACATTTTTGAAGGATTTCGTTTTTCTCTTTTCCGTCATCTCATTTTTATGTCTTAGCTCTTATGTCACAAAACATAGAAAGTAGTGGACGGTTTCTGTGCTGTCTATATTCATGGTTTTAGGTACATCAATAAAAGAACGAATTAATATGAATTGCTATGGCCTAATAACTTATTGAAGGGTTTTGTTTTTATGCATTCACTTTTTAGGATCATTGCTCGTGTTAAAATGATGAAATTTTCTATGTTCAGTGCAGCCAGCCGGAAAGTTTTTGAAAAGATAATTATCCAGGGGGGAAATTCGAATGATGTTTTCTCAAACGTTCACTTAGGCTTATCCAGTTTTACAGGTTTGTTACATGTTTAGCAGCCAGAGAAAATGATTAAATCCCACAATCTCAGACATACTGGTGTGAGCAGACACTTTTGACTTTCAAAAACTACTAAAGATTGTTTTGGTGATGTCAGAGGCCTTCACCTCTGTTGCAGTTACACATCTTTTACAATGGTGGGAACTAAGGAAACCTAGTGGTTATTTTACATTCACATCTTGACTCGCAAAAAGGGATTAGATATAGATGCTCGTATTTATCGCTGTTGAATTTGTATACGCATGCATGTGTACATACGAATGTTATGTGTTTTATTTACCTCGTTTTTTGTATTCGTATTGTGGATATTAAGACCTGTTCAGTGACTACACTGTAAATACCAGAGCACAATGCAGGGTACAACAAGTGATATCAAATATGAGTAAAATACACACCCAGAGTCAAAACAGAATGAAAAGAAGGCACAGCGTTGCAGGAGTTTGGTGTGTCTTTATTAGCTACTGATTAAAGGTATAGGACTTCCTGTAACCCCAGACCTAGCTAATCGGAAGAAACAAAACACACATTCTACTAGTGACCAGCCTTCAGTAAAGGAGGGAAGTCTGGGGCTTGTCTCATACAACTCTTCAAGACTGGTTTGATCATGGAGGAGATACGTTATAGGTGCCTCCTTCAGGTTTCATTTTTTAAATATAATTTCTATGTCTTAGTTGACACTTCTTCTCTTCATAACGTTCATTTTCCAGACATAGTTTGAACTGCATGAACCCATCTTTCTTATGGGTTTTCTCTCTATGACAAAAATATGTTTCACATAAATATTAAATAAGGTGGTTTGGCAATTTACAACATATTGGGCTGACAACTATAAGTGATATCGATCTACCAAGATAGGGTCTCGGCACAGCTTTAACATTCTACAATAGTCTATCATTCATTATAGGTATGGTATGTATATTCAGAAATATTTATATGTGTCTTTCAGGTGCTTATGTCACATCCACGGGCAACAGGGGAAACAGTAATATGAAGGGTAACAGAAACTCTAAGGAGACTCACAATACAGTTAAAATACAATAACAGAGCTACAAGAATCCAAAACTAAAATTGCACTAAGCCAAAGATCCAGCCACAAAAGGAAGACCAATTAGCTTGCCCTGTGGATGTGTCTCGCCCACTCTTGAGTGAGGATGGGCGGGCTTCATCTTTAAATTGCTTCAACATAGTTGGCTGGCAGCATTCCGGTCTTGCTGGTACGCTGCACAGTACCGTACATCCATCCCTCGTCGATGGACTGCACGTTGACGATGACATCACCATCCTTAAAGGAAACCTCATCGCTGTCGGCTGCAGTGTAGTCATACATGGCACGGACGGTTTTCTGGTGGGAAAGAAGTGAGAGAGGTCAGTCAGAGGTACAGGGTGGTGACTGATGGGTTCTGCACTGATGCCTGTAAAATGTCCTAAATCTGAGTCAAAGTGTTTAAGACAAGCAAGGGAAATAAAGACCACACACTTTGAAAGCACAGTAATCTTACCGGAAAGAATCT
>OMLF01036494.1:33254-56066 GCA_900302615.1 Holocentrus rufus | reverse complement strand
GAAGGAGTCAATCAGTCTCACTTAACCAAATGATAACAAAAAAAAGAAAATTCTGAAATATTGGAGAGAATTCATCAGAACAGAAATACCAGGAGAAGATTATAACCGAAATGAAGGAGGGACGCATTTGTGTCAAAATTTGCCGCAAGCGGTCGCACTTTCAAACAAGAGGGACATTAAAGGATAATTCTGATTACCTGGACTATCTTTCCCTAGTTTTTGCCGTTGTGACGATTGAAAATTTCTTCATGTACTTCCACCGTTGTCCAGTACACAAACACAGGGCCAATGTGGTAATCTCCAACAACTGAATCCAAAAAGCAATTAAAACACAATAACACTCAGACTGCAGTGCAATAATCCATTATCTGAAACTGTCCTGTTGCACTGTTAAGTATGTTATTTTAACTAAAGTGCGCTCTTTGGCGAGTGCACTGTTAATGGTGCATTCATTAGATGTTCTGCAAATATGAACTGCTGACTGTGAAAAACAATTCACGCCAACATATGGTGCCGATTACAAACAAGATATGTGGGCATTTTGTGAGCTGTGATATCTCAAGTGTGTCAACACAAGTGAAAAAAAACTTACGAGAGAGATATGCTGTGGTTGATTTATGGTTGATTTTAAATTCATAAATGCAAAAACTTTGGCATGTGGGCGTTCTAGTGAGTAAAACGCATAAAGAGTACTTGATGCAACAAAATCCCATTGCTCTGCCAACATGACTTGAACCCAGCAGAAGACTGGCACCAAGCACAGCAAATAAGGAAGTGTATATGTAGCACTAAAAAATTGTCAAATGGACTAACTGACGTGCTGTGATATTTGTTCAATCACAGCTATTTAAAGATGTAAGTGACTGTCAGGATTACAAAAAGCAGGAACTGTCCCTTAACAAAAAACAGATGCCTTTGATAAATGTCTTTTGATAAGTTGATAATTTGTACTTCTTATTTGTGCCAATAAAGCAGTTACATATAAGCAAAATTTTAGTTACAAATACAGTTACTGACAAAAGTTGATATTTTGTGCTGGTGACTGGTATCTTTAAATTTGACCTTTTTCGTGCCACGGGATTTTCAAAATTACAGGTATGCCTCCCCAGCAACTTTATTTATGTCAGGCTGGAAAAGCCTCTGAAACAGCATTAAGAGGGTGCAAACTCTCAAGTGAAACCGAGGATGATAATAATGAATATTTAAGCATACTTGTGTGGAATCCAGGCAAAATGTCACATTACAATCAATTCAGGTTAAAAGTCTCACATAGACTGGCAGTGCAGGATAGTACCTGCCTCATATTGGCAATTCAGTGTTATTTGCAGTTTCATTTTAAATCTTTAGTAATGGAGGTGGGGAATGGATCTGTTTGAGATCAACATCCAAAACTGAAAAAAAATGCAGAAATAAAGGCTTGAGTCCATGGCTGCCTGTGCACATACGTGTGTAAATGTCTGTATGCAGGTTGAGTATGGGCAGAGAGTGCACCTCCTCTCAGACTGAAATAGTGTGAGCCAGTGTCTGATCCCCCTCACATTGATCCGGCCAGCTTTTGAAACACTCCATTAGTATTCATGGCTCAACTCTAGACACAAGACAGACAGTGTGCAAAAATAGAGAAACAGAGAGGTAGAGAAAGTGAGAGACAAAGAGACAGGGCAGCTACGCCCACACATCCACACTTTTCTTTCGCTCTCTCTTTGTCATTCACGCACAAATGCATATGGTACATTAAGTAGAGAACAATGGTAACACAAAGCTACAAATGAAACCAGCTTGGTTGGGGGCCGGCCAGGATAACATTTGCAATGCATTAGGCGTTGGCAACAAGCGGCCTCTTGGATAACTTAAGTGTGGATGAATGTAGAAACTCTTTCCAATAATGTTGCAAGAGAATTACACTCAAGTGCCTTTTTGCATTTTGCTCCCCCTTCATGGAACTGAGGAGACCAGGCCGGCTTCTGCAGTCTCTTTTTAAATTGCATCCAAAATGCATACAGTTATAAACTTGCTTTTACTGTAAATAGTTTTGTGGTCAGATTAAATGCTGTCATCTTTCTCTTTTAGTTTCATTTTATTGCATGTATTTATCATTGTGGTTATATTGCTGTTAATGGTTTGGTTTCCAATTTCCATTATACTCTGTATAATTCAAATTTCCATCCATCAACAAGTTAAGTTTACTCACAGAGATTTTTTTTATTTTATTTTATCTAAAATTAAATTAAATTTAAAAAAAGACCTTATATTATCAGATGAAAGAACAGAGAATTTGCACATTCTCATGCTCCCATATTTTGGTGAAACTTACACAAAGTGCTTATATAAGATGATGACCAACAACAGTGTGTGCTCTACAAAAAAAAAGTCACAAGAATAAAAAAAAAAGTCATTAAAAAAGAATGTAACAGTTTGACACAATTGTCTTCTTTGGGACAACATACATAGTTTTTAACACAAAATATGTCCAAAATCAACATATGCTGTCCTCAGATCGGTAAAAAAAACTGTCACATCTGTTTTGTCTTCCTCACCATTACAACTGAGAGGATTACCAGGTGATTTATAGACATGAAAAAATACTGGAAATGACAACAGCTGTCATGCCAGTCTTTTTAGACAACCATGGGATTAGAATCACATTAATGCAAATTAACAGTACAATACTTTTTTCATCCTTTTTGATGAGCCCTGTTGTGTTCCGAGACGCAGTGTGGGGCTTTGAGTTTGAGTTCAGGCTCATGATATTAACATTTTGAGAAGCTGTAGTTGCCTGTTAGCTGTAGGCCCTGTTGCCTTTGCAGGAGATGTTAGAATCCAACTGGCATGGCGGGACGAAAAGCCCGCTACGCTCAAAGAACCAGCCTCTCTCAGTGAGTTTAAACTGATGAAGATTTAAAGATCTTGTGGCAGACTGTCTTTCCTTCGTTCAGTTCAAGAGTGAAAAAGGCTTTGACCCTGTGAACTTTCTGGTTTGATTCCGGCCAATGAACTTTTGACTTTTGGAAAGCTCATTCAAAATATTTCTCTTTAATACAGTATCATTTTGATCATACCTTGCTCCTTTTTAATGATTTTTTCTTTGCTGAATGTTGTGGGTCGGCAGCTTTGACTTGAGACTGCCTTGTGAGCCAACTCCCACAAAAAAGAGATTCTTGATCTACATGGGATTAGTCTAAGTGTTAAAGAGCAAAGGCAAACTAAGATTTAAAAAAAAAAAAAAAAACATTTCTCCCTTCCAAGTGAGGAAATAAATAACTCAGGCAAAGCTATTCCAGGTAAAGCTCATCACCAGCGAGCCTGAACAGCTCCTGAACTTTGTTTCTTCTGGTATAAACACTACAGAGGCGCGAGGTTTGACACCTCACTTATTTGACAGGGTATTCTTGAATTAGAACCACAACAACAAAAATGAGTGTTATATTATTACTACTTCCTCTCATTTCAATAGATGTTTGGATTCTTGGAGTTCAGACACAGGTTCAGTCACTTTGATCACTCCCTTTGAACTGTTACTTTTATTGCCACAGATCAGTCAGCTCATAGGTTCAAAGAAGAAACTTTAATCTTCCCGGAGTCTCTAGTAGTCCTTGTAAAATTAACTGGGTGCATGATGGTGCAGTTGATGCCCTGAGGACAGGCATTGCAACAATGACAAAGAAATAACATTCATCTAGCAGCAAGTACAATATGTTTTATGTGCCAGGAGCCATAATTGTTGATTTACTTGTGGTTTTATGACCTTATTAATAATAGGTACCAGCACTACATATATTTTTGCATCTCAAACAATGGTATTTGCAATGAAAGTTTATAAAGGGATTTCTGATTCATTAGATAATACACAACAGAGTTACAGAAGAAAGGGTAAAGAGAGGGGGCGGCATGGGGCTAAGACTATGAACTGGAATAACACCTATATCATTGCGTGCATGTGCTATGCACCTAAGTCTGCTGAGACACCTTTAGAATCAAGACCATGTTGACATTTGCTTTTGATGATCCGCATCAGGATTAGAAATGGTTATTGAACCGGTCATCTCAGGAAATACTGCTGAATTTCAGTATTTAGAATAATGGGATACTTTATTTCCACCTGCAGGGAAAGTCTTTCCTCTCCACAGGGAGTTAAGAGGTCAGGCAGCTACAGATCAGCAGCCCTGGCGCTGGTAGGGATTCTGTGAGTGGACTTCAGTGCCTTAGTTTATGTATTCTGGACTCCTCGCTCCTCTGTCCTCCAGCTTGTGACCCAGAAATTGATTTCTGGCCACCATCTTTAAGGATGTTTCAATTCATTAAATGTGCTCTAAGGAAGCTTCCAGAGGAGCCTTGAGCGAGGGAACACAAGCACATCCTTGATGCTCCCTATATGGAAGCTTAGCATGTGAAATCGTGTGGGATCACCACATAATAGTTATTAGTGCTGGCATTGATGCCTTGACAGCTTTTTCACAAAAGCTTAGGTGTTCAGGCATTTACATTTTTTGACATAAGTATTTATGACATAATTCTTTCAACTTTTGTATTGTAATCTTGAGCACAAAAGCTGAAATGTCTTCATTTGCAATGTCTGTGCTTTTGTTAACATTAGACCTGGTGTGTGAAGTCCTTTCAGATAGGCCTAATTATGCAGTTGGAATTGGGATGACTTTATATATTGTATCCCTTTATTTGTGACATTAAGATCACTTTTAAAAGAGTGAAAGCTAAAAAGATAAAGCACATGTAGAATATCACATTTTCGGAGTACACTGTGTTAGAAGTGACAATGAGTGAATACAGATGTGCAACATGTCAAAAATGATTGACATTGCTTCAAAATAAGGTTTGAGTCAGCAGAGATTCATCTGGAAAGGTTTGGAAAGGTTTCATTTGGAAAATATCTGCTGTTTCGATTCATCCATGCTTGCATGTCATCCTTGCCTCCTCCTCTCATGTCTCACCTGTGAGGGACTAAGACACAAAGAAGTGTAGATTCCCTCTTCTTCATTCTGAATTACTGTGTGGAAACTGTTATTCCATCAAAACAGGTCAGGTTGTACCTAGATAACAAGCTGTGGGTCACTCACCAAAGACCTGAAGCACTGTTTGAACCAGAGAAAAATGTTCTTACAAGCTTACAGATACAAGGTCATAGAACTGCAGGCGCTCAAAAGGAAGACCAAGCTGGCCAAGCTGCATTGTAAGACCAGGGTAGAGGAAAATTTCACTTATGGCAAGGAGGCATGATGAGGGCTTAACAACATGATAGGCAGAGCCCAGAGGCCAGCCCAGGTCCAATGCCCTGATCCCACCACCTTCGCTGAGCAACCGAATGTATTTTACATCAGGTTCAACCGGTCTGACCCCCAGGATGACTGAACCTTCAACAGACCCAGCTCTCTATATCTCAATTATAGTGGAAGAAAAGAGGGTGGTGTCCATCTGCCCGAAGCCTCTGGCCCAGATGGGGCTCATAGGCAGGGTGCTCAAGGAATGTGCTGTTCCGCAGGGTGGTGTCACTGTCTCCCAGACTCCATCTGTGTCCCACAGGCATTGAAAGAGTCTCATAGCTGTACCCAAGAAGTCTCATGTCAAGACCAGTTACAGGCCTTTTCCCAATACCCATCCTATGCCCTGTGGCCCTCCTCAAAGTGTGCACTTTTGTGACGTACAAGAAACGCAGTCTTAAAGTGCAGACTTGAGATCTGCACTTCCACAGAGGTTTTCCGAGCAGAATTGGGACAGACTTCCATACATCACTCCAGCGACTCCTGCTTAGAAAACGGTGCTTCTTCTTACCTCACTCCTATTTTTTTTTCTTCATTAGTAATGTAACAACAAATATAAGTATACATCAGAGTATAGATGCCAATTTTTAGAGGAAAATGTTATGAAGGTATTCATCGAATTTTCCTCTGATTTTAATACAGTACACATACACAACTTGTGCAACCACCACCTATAAGGCTAGAGGTCATTTGAATTCTGGTTTTATGGATTATGAACTTGCTGCAGGACAGACCCGAGCATGTTATGGTCAATGATTTTATATCAGCAACTTCATTTTAAACACTGGGGTCCCCTCGGGCTGTGTTTGATCTCCTATCCTCTTCTCCATCTGCACAAACAAAATATCCTGCACTAGCACTTTTCAAAAATGCAGATGACATTGTCCTGAGAGGGCAGGTGGTGGAACAGGTAGGGACCTCTCCTTTCTTTCTCCCAACACACTGACTCAGTGTAGAAGAAGACCCAGCAGTGCTCGTTCCTGCTCTTGAAGCTCCAGAGTTTGACAGTCCACATGTTTGCTGTGTGTTCTACTTTTGTCGTCAGCAGTGTGTTGCATAAACGCACCAGGAAAACACAACGCACTTCCTCAACAGTGGTTCCTCAACAATGTCACCACAAATAAACTCAATAAAATAGCTTAAAATTAGCAATCTCCACTGTCTTGCTAATTTGTGTCATGTCCAGTTGTGAAAGTAGATTGAGGTTCTTCCTTCAATCTACTACTACTGCTACTACTATTACTACTACTAAATTATCCTGATCCTAAAGTATACTTGTCACATAAGCAGCAGTGGATATTTGGGTTTTGTCAGATTTAATCCATCTCTCACACAATCAAAATTAAAATGCTAAAAATGAAAATGCCCAGTAGTTCTTCTTGGCCGGAATTCTGGAATATTATCATCTATACTGACCGTCAAAAAAAGTCTGAGAAATCATGGATGCGAAATAAGTGAATGAGATGTACCCACTGTCGATGGTGGAAAATGAGCTTATTGTAGGTAGCATAAGACATTATTCATGTTCCCTAAAACGTCCGTTTGTATTGAGAACATAATTGGCAAACCCAGATCATTTGAGCAACAGTGCAGTAATTTGCCTGGGGTGAACATTCACCTGCATTTCCAATAACCAGAAATGTGAGAATATTGGTGTATAAATGAGGCTGCAAAGACGAAAATGGAAACTGTGAATGTCCAGAAGATGATTTGCAGGTCATGAGTGTGTCTTCTATTCACAGTTTTTATTTTCTACTTCAGTTCAGACAGCACTGCAATAGAATAAAGTCCATTTGAGTGTAAAAGCCTCAACAATAATTTCAGGTTACAGATCTTTTTTGTATTTTTTATTTTTTAAAGGTTATTTTTGGGGGGGAGCATTTCTGCTTTATTTTTTTTGGGTCATTATAGAGAGACGATGATATGCAGCAGAAAGCTCAGGCCGGAATTGAACCTGTGCTGCTACACTCATAAGTCCGTGGTACATGCTCTACACGGTGACGCTCCAGATTACAGATCTTCATCACAAAACAAATTATCCTCTAATTTTGAGAGTGAACTATAATACTTAGAATAATGATGGCTGTCCAATATAATTTTGTACATTTGTGAACACTCTCTCCCTCTCTCTCTCTCTCTCTCTTTCTCTCTCTCTCTCTCTCCCTCCAAGTTTCAGTGGAGAGTTTCAAATTAGAATCAGTGTTGGGCAGTAGCATCGATACAAGCAGCAGCACTACTACTTTAACTTCATTTCTTCATAGCGCAGTGGTTGCGTTTTCAGTAGTGAAGCTGTTTTGTGGATCATGTAGTGTGGTAGCGTAGACAAAAGCTACAAAAGCTACATTCTCCCAGCTGTTTTTAAGAGGAGTTGCTCTCAAAGGCACAGCTTGCTTTACAATAAACGATTTAACCAACCATTTTCTTTGCCTAACAATATTTGACTGACAGTTTTTTCTTGACCACACTGATTTGGTGAGAATGTGGTTCAATTAAAAAAAAAGTTGTGGAGTTGTGGAGTGACTAGTAGCTTAACTTGCTGCATTTTCCAAGTAGCTTGCCCAACACTGGTTATAATTCATACTGAGAGAATACCATAAAAGTTTATACTTCTCTTGAACAGGAGGACAGTAAAAGTTCACCTGGGATTTCTTTGGTCATGTCGAGAACTGAACTTTATTGTGTCATTACCCAAATCCACCCAAAGTGCATTTTGGTAAAGTATCCAAAAGTATTGAAAAGTGCTCAAAGAGAAAAGTGCACAAACAGCACAGTACAGTACCAAACTGCCCAAAAGTACCCAAAAGTGCTCAAAGAGTTACCCCAAAGTATCCAAAAGCAAGACTAATACTACTACCTAACTTTTTGAGCACTTTTGGGTACATGGGGTACTATTGAATAATTGATCATTTTTGGGTACATTTGGGTGATCAGTATGACCTGAAGTTGGGGCTGTTTCAATGTTATATATCAGGACTAGATGTAAAACTTACTCTTGCTAAAGAGATGTTTGGTAATGCGTTCCACATGCTGGAACATTTTAGATGAATGAATAAAAGAACACAATAAATAATAAACAATAAACAGATTTATTCAGATAACACCTTTCATGCATGGCATCATCTAAGTTTGTGACCCATACTATACTGCCTGCATTTCCCAGAGTTCTGTGCAGCCTAAAGAGCATGTACAGTTATCACCCTAAGCACTGTGCATTGCAAAAGTTCAGTTTTCCAAAAATTGTTCAGATTAAAAATTTCTTGAACCTAATCGGGCACTAATTTGGATTCCATATTTTTGATTGTGTATCTATGTGAATGAAATATAAATGCTTCATTCACAATGATAAAGTTTGAATGAGGGCAAAAGAAGTTTCGCCATTTTGCTGAGGCACTATAATCTGCACCGTTGGCTAAGAAAAAATATTCTAGGAAAGCAATTTGAAGGAGGAAGCCAAGAGGGACGGTAGCTATTCAAATGAAACATCAAAAGAGGGCTACTCAGCGTAAGACATTTTGGATTTGAGATTTTTATCGAATGGATGAGCAAAGCCAAGAAAAGACAAGGGGGAAAAAATGATTCAGCCAAATTGATTCAATGTACTTCAGTTATAGAAGAATGATGACTTTGGCAAATTAATTCAAATCGGAATGAGCTGCCAACTCCGAAAGGTCAGTTTTGTGGTGTTTGCAGGCTTTTTGATGAAATTCTCCTACAGTGTGTTAACCAGTTGGTACTATGCCTCTTGTTTTTCCAGTGTATCATACAGACTGGCTTGGTTTAATCTTAATATGGCTTGAATTCTGCCTCATGACATGATGGCAACATGACAAATCCCAGTTGACACTTACTTAAACTTAGCAGAACTCCAGGTAGGCATGGCTAATAATCTAACCATACTGTATCTAATTCTATTTCAAAGGCCCCGGCCCTAATAGCCTCCGTCACAAAATATCTTTTCTAAATACTTCTGTTACTCCAAGCCTTACTTCTAATTCTGAGTATGAAGTAGATCTCTAGAGGGCAGGAATAGAGACGAATGATTAAGAGGCTGCAGCCAGTTTGCCAAAATGCATTTTGGTGGAAACCCATAAATCACAACAGCCTCTTTGTCTCCCACAGTGAATATCTTGTTTTTAGATATGCATCATTTACAAACCAGCGTCCCGGCCACAGTGCTGTCACTGCAGGCTCTTCGTCTTGGAACAAGATAGAGGAAAGCTCTGGCCGCAGCTAAGTCTGTCCGAGAGTGACTCTACAAATAGACAAATGCTCAACATTTTTCCACAGATGGCTGCACTTCATAGAAAAATATAGCAGCACACTGTCCAAACACAGCACGGTATTTTACCTCGTCACGGACTAAAGGATGAAAAGTGAACTTAGCAAATTTCATAAATAAGAGCTAATTAGCTGATGACACGTGCGAGTGCAAAAGAAGTTATGTCTATGAAGTGAAAATCCAAAGGAGAGGTAAACGCTAATTGATATTTCCATATCAGCTCAAAACGCATTTTTAAACAAATTGGTATGATAGTACAAATTTTATGTTTGCTTGTATGTTTTGGAGTGACAAATAAAAAACAGGCAGTTCTAATTTGGGATATTTAAGGGGTCACAGTAAGTCATAGTAAGAAGTTCATGCATATCTAAATTATACCATAATGCCTTCTGTCAGTATCAAAATTATTATTTAGTGTATTTCTTTTCATTTTCATTTCTTTTTGTGTTTGCAGATATGGTAGCACTCCATGTTAACATTTTAGAATACTTAAAAACGCTGGTGAAGCTTGTATGTCAACGTGACAGACAGTAGTCTCACTGGCGCAACTTAATTTCAGCCTTTTCCAAAACAACTGGAGTGGATGGAGACCATTTATTTGGGGTTCCAAAATGGACAAAAATGAACATAAGATTACTGCCAGCAGCATAAATGAAGTGTTCTGAAGCCAAGCAATTGCACTGCGGGCCCAAAAGTCCAATATTTACTTCATTATCTCCTAGATTTTTTGCGCTTGTTCTGCACCACACCAACTGTCACAATAGTAGCAAGCAGATGCTGTTGGGAATATTGTAATTCCACATAGAACATGCTTGGGTAACACCATAAAGTGGTAAATACAAATGGGAGCTTTGAAATTTGCATGATATCCAAGATGCCAAGATGCGACATTCGCACTCTTTGTATAAGTTTAAGACTCAAAACAACTTTTAGCCAATAAATAATCACCAAGAAAGCTTTTGTTTAAGGGTCCATTTTGCATTTTGTTACTGCTTAAGTAAACAAGAAGTTAGATTTATGATTATAAAACTCTAAAGTACGAGCTTAAGGGAGCATGTAAAGGCAGCATGACTCCTCCATCAGATCCCCGGGGCGACCAGAGCTCTGATCACCATGTAGTCACACAATGAGGTAAATATTGCAAATGTACTTATGCAAATTGGTAAATGTAAATATTGCAGTTGTGCAATACACATTTTTCATGATTATAAAGCAAGCTTGCAAAATACATTTGTAAATAGCTGTTCACAGCTATAAAATCTAGTTGGCAGATTGTGTCATAAGATTATATAATACAGACACATTTTACCATTCAGTTATGGATAGGAGTACATATGTGAGGATGTGTTATTTGTGTGTAAGTCATGTTACAACCTCATGCATCTTATTACTAGTATAATTTTTTTTGGGGTGATTTCGTCTTCTGCCAATATGGCTGCAATGTCTGTAAAGACTAAACTATTGATTATATTGATTTTAGTGATTACAGCTCATAACGTCAAATGTGTGCTTGCAAAATGTGTTTGGAAAAATGTATTTCTTCATAACTATGTTCACTGTTTGAATGGAGAGTGTTAAGTTATATCAGGTCATATAGTTGGTGCAGCAGATGAAATAGTATTTTCCATTGATGGCATTTTCTTCTTAATGCACCATGCACAGTATGAGAAGCTTTTTCAAGTATCTGCAAAAACATCCTTTAACGCAGACACATCAAGTGCCATTATGGTTGTGTAGTTAATACATGGAGACAAAGATGCTGCTGTATGTGGTGATGAAAGGTGTTTGTATATTCAATTCAAGAGCCGCTTAAGAAATCACAGTGCTCTAAACTGTATTTTCTACAGATCAGAACTGGTTAATTATTTAAATATCACGACTCTCCTCATCTCCCTTTTTTCTTTCCTCTCCTGCCTGTTTTCTGCTTTTCTTTTGCCTGTTTCCACTGGGAGCCATATCCTCTTTGTTTTACAGCCCACAGCTCCACAATAACTAAACAGCCGTCTCTGTAAATTGTGTGCCTATTGCAGTGAAAAAAGGGAAAGAGGAAAAAAAAACCTCATTGGAAGAGAGGGGAACATAATTGGTATGAATTGGAGGAAGCAGGGGAGAAAACATGGAGCGTTGAGAGGAAAACAAACCTGGTATGTTTTATGACAAGCTGAATTAATCTGAGGGCCATTTAGAAAGCAACGAATGCCACTGGGTTGGGCGGCATCACTCAGGGGCCCTCAGCACTGGCTAATCAACCATACACAGCATCCATCATAATACAACGACAGGCCCCTGACAAATCTCCATTGCGACAGCTGCAACATCTCCAACAGGAAACACACCACCGGTAGGATGACAAGCACTCTCATACACACACATTGCTGCACGCACACACACATGCATGCACACAGCTCTCCGTGGCATGTGTTCCAATGGATGGTTTCCCTTATAGCTTTGCATTTGTGCTCTTGAAAAGTGTACATATATTACATTTTGTTTAAGGCTGTAAATGATGTGTCCCTGCGTGTGCAAAGGCCTAGGGTAGTGCCAGTGTGTTTGAATGCTCGTGTGTGTTTGAGTGCATTTATCAGTGTCTGTGTAAGAAGCTGTAGTGTGTTGTGACCGTCCTCCAGACAGCGAGCCAAGCCTCCTGTGATCTGAGCGACGCCTGCTATGGAGCAACAACAGGAGGAACAGATGGAGGGAGATCACGGATGCTGTCCTATACTCCCAGTGATGAGCAGAGGTGTAGAGAGGAAGGCTGGGGCTGATGGGTAGATGCAGGAGAGTTTTCTAATTAGTTAAATGGGCATTAAAGGACAGTTCTTTTGTGACTGCAGATTTTGCTCATTTCATATGTTCTGTTACTGTTGTACATCAATTTAGATTGATTTCCAGTGCTTTGACCTCATGAGATATATGCTATTTTTGTAATCAATTTAGTTTGTCTGTTGGTTCAATAAACAGAAAGCAGGCCCTAATGTAACCACAGGGAAAATTAGCTACTTAGTTTTATTGTAGAGAAAAAAAAAAAAAAAACAGGAAAATCTGTAGAGCCTCCCTGGGGTCATGTGGTAGAAAAAATAAATCCATGTGCATGTTTGTACTCTATGTTTATAAAATTCAGATTCAGAATCATCAAATTATGAATCTATACCTTCAGACTTGTAAACTGTACCATCAAACTAGGAATCCACGCCGTTGGATTTGTAAATGGTAACCTAAGACTTAAAATCCATATGCTCTAACGTGAAGGAAGTATACTATCCCTGCAGGCTTACATACTTTACACTATAATACTTAATATAGTCTGAGAGGCATCATCTCAGATGATGTACTCAAGTTATCATATGCTATCGAAACCTGATTTTAAAAGTTGATAACACTAAGTTTAGCAAGACAAACTGAATCTCTCCTAGCTGATGCCAAAGTTATCACACAGGGAGAAATCAAACAAGTGGCTACCATTCAAAAGCAAAAAACAGCAGGCAGAAATATATACAAGCAAAATAAACAACAACAACTACAAAAAGGCCTATTAGCTGTTATTGTAGCTCTGCTAATTATGCAGCTAATGATCAGCCCTGCTGTGCTAAAGACTAAAGGCAAAACATATGGGAAAATTTAACATTTTATCAGAGTATGTAAATAAGACACAACATCAGTTTGTGAGGTTAGCTTCCATGAAGTAAGATTACTGAGGGTGGAATAGTGCAATCCTGTGCAAAGCAAAACGCTTGGCACTTTCAGCATTTGTGCATCACCTAAACAGACATGTAGTACTGATATGCTGGTTGATAAAGGGTCCAGTGCTTCTATACTTCCTGATCAAGTCTGTAAAGATAACCTCTACACTTGCAACCTGCCTTGACTACAGTAAGGTTATTGACCCACTTCAAGCAGAGACTCCCAGTATTAGAACATTTGAAAGCAAATGTGACCCACGTAGGAAGCTCTCCTGTGAGAGATTTTAATATTGTGCGATACGAAACACCTCTCATAAGCCTGGACTTGGATGCAGGCCTTGACGTTTAAAATCAAAGGAGGGGGAGGTTGTTGAACCTACAAAGGACTGTGCTGTGCTGCACTGGTGTGAAATTCCACCTACACTACCTGGCACTGCTGCTCCTCGACCAGTCGCTCTGGTTGGGGATCTCTGTCCTATGAATACAGACTGAGAGGTGAAACCAAGAGCTGTGCACAAAGTGAAGACCCACCCAGAGGTAAGACCATAGTGGAGGTTTCTTGCAGTATGTGCTGCTGTGTTGAAGGAAGTTAGGACAATAGAAGGGAATGGAATCATGGAGAAGATTGATTCATCTGAGTGGGTGTCCCCAATTTTAGCCACAATGTGCAGAGCCAGGACATCAACACGTGGACCTCAGTTAGAGATAGCCACCCCTTGCTACTGATGGAAGACATGCTCTCTAAGCTGCATAGATGATTCATGTTTTCCACCGTAACCTGAAAACTGCTGAAGACAAAGTGTGCAAAGACAACCATGGATGTACCGGTTCCATTACAAATGCAGGTCGCTCCTGCTGTCCAAAAACGATGGCAACAACTCTAGACTATTGATCTGTGAGTGCCGGCATTCTGTTTCTGGACAAATTTGAAGCTCCATGCACAGAAACAGACTGGCCAAAACAGAAGAAGAACACTGTCCCAGATCCACCGCCATACATGCTGGCTTGTCATTAGATTGCAGTGGTGCATAATTATGTCATCCGAAGTCCCCATCACTTAATGCCCAATTGCCAGAAACTGTCATCCAGCAAATGACACTTGTTCCTGTTCACCGCCAGGAACTGTCATCCAGTTCCAGACAAGTGTTTTCTCAAGGGAGGAAATCCCTGAAGTGCTTGTTACAGACAATGAACATCAGCTCATTTCTACTGAGCTCTCTGATTTCGTGAAAGTGAGGGGAATCGTACATCTCAAATCTGCTGTGTATTAGCCTTGAGCAAAAGGAGACGTCGAAAGATTTAATCAGGTCTTGAAGGTCCAGGCGGCTTCTATCCAGGGAAAACCATGGAATTCATCTGTTTGAACTTCCCTCATGGTTTTTAAACCAAACCCCTCACCCAACCACTGGAGAAACACCTTCAGAACTGATTGACGAGAACAAGAGGGATGTGCAGGAGGGAGCGAAGAAGAAAAAGATCAAACAAGTATCTGTCTTCCAAAATGGTGATGTTGTCCAGAGTAGAAAAGACAACAGAAATTCACACAACCAATGGCTGTTGCACAAAGAAAAGTCAAGACTCATATCTACTGGAGGATGGAGGGATATGGAATGGCTGATGGCTTTACTCAGTCCTGTTGATGAACAACGATCTATAGTAAAACATTTGACCGGAGAGTGACATACACTATGTTCTACTACAGTGTAATGGTCACACATTCTTTGTGATAAGAAGATGTGTTCACTTAAACTATTTCAGTAAGTTACATTACAGTAAATCATTGTTGGAATGCCATAAGAGCATGCTAAGTATAAACTATGTGCAACGCATTGTTGTCCAGAGATTGAAAATGGCTTGTAAACCTATGCTGCCCCGTGACACACTACACTATGCATGTGGTGACAATGAAGATATACAGCAGCCTGGAAGGCCCATGTGATGTCATATCCAGGAGAATGACATCCATACACATCTGTGTGAACCACAGGTAACATGTTTCAGTGTTTACTTCTGTGCTTTTGGCTTGTCTTTATAAATGTCTGGTTTACATTTAAGGGAATAGGGGAAAAAAACGTCATTCTCTACAAAGCTCATGTTATTTGAAACACTGCTGATACCTGCATGTCTACATTAAACACACAAAGTTATTTAGCGCAGCTCAAGCTTCTCCAAAACAACTGGTATAAATGGAGACCATTTTGTGACCATGTTGACCATAAAATTACTCTAAATTGTAGCATCCAACTTTTGGAAAGACAGTCCAAGATTTGGAGAAATTTTAAGTTTGGAGTAATTCTGTTGTCATTTCTTTTGCCAGCTTCTCTATAGAAGAAAGAAGGTCTCTACTCACCATAGTTGTTTGGAGACAGGTTGCAACTGACATGAGGATCAGTGTATACTGACAAATCTTCCATTTTTAGGTGAACTCTTCCTTTGACCTTCGGTTTTTAGTGAAGTTTTTACTGACTTTTAATTTCAGTCAGGAGAGAAAAACACTGACAGATGATGTCTATAAAGGCATTGCTGGGAAACTCCCCTTTTATTTATCACTGTTACTTTTATGGAATTTCAACAGCCAATACTGGCTGTAAGAAAAGAAGGGAAAGAATAAGTGAAGCTGTGATCACAAATCGAAACACACATAGTCACTAAAGACAAATTTGTGTGAACGAAAGTCTGTCTCCGCTGTCCACTTGTGATCAGATCACCTGAAACAGATGTTAAAACCCTGTCAACGTGAAGCTATGGCAGCCAAATAGCAGGGAAATCATAGGAAAACAACAATATAAAGGGAAGCAGTAAGAAAAGACAGAGCAGCAAAGCTAAACTCCTACTGCTACTCCCTTTACAGAGCCATCTAATGCATGTGACAGTTTGCCATGCTGCAAACACACACACACACACACACCAGGAACAAAGTTTGCTTTTTCTTATCTCATCTCTCCTGAAGATAACATATGATTCCCTGGCTTAGATAATTACCCTTCAGTTGTTGGAAGGGATAAAGATGTTTAAGCTGCTAAGAGCCATTACTCACAGAATTGCCGTAACAGGAATCACTGAAGAGGGCAAAGAGTAGCTTCAGAAATAACAGTAAGTAAATAATGTGGTCCAATTAGAGCAGAGAGACCAGGTATCTCTGCTTCAGGTGTGGGAGACGGTCAGGAAGAGAAGCAAAAGAAATTCTTGATTATTCGTTTTGTGCAGTTTGGGGTGTTTGGTGGTTTATGTTCCAGTTCCATCATTCTGACAAACATCTACTATAACAAAACAAGAACAGTGGGTCGGTTTTTCATTTGTGAATGAATCGTACAATTTCACCAATCAAATTGGTTCAGTGTGTTTGGTCATCTGTGTGGTTCTAAGCGTGCTGACACTTGTGACCTGGGCCCACCTCATTGGATCCCAAGCCCACCAAATCTGGAGACTTACCGTTTAACACACTAGGGTCAAAGCTGCTTATCCAATGAATATACAGTCAATATCAATGTCAATGTGACCAGTAAAAATAAAGCATCAGTTTTGCCTTAGTAACAATGCCATGATCCTGCCATTTCACTGACTGTTTGTGTAAGCTAACACAGTACAGAATCACACATGGACACACTAAATATACAATATACTATCATATATAATATATAATATATAACATACAATAATATACTGTACCACAATAGCTACTTGATGCAGAGTGCCAAGTTGAGGTGCTGTTGAAGTTTTTTTTCCCTCTTTGTTTTGGTGCCTGTAAAACTATGGCTTGTAATAAATGGGACAATTTAGTCAAGTATGCTTGTAATAGATTTTGGCTCATAACACTATAGCATAATGGTCTTGGAAGTCCACCTGATTATCTGAGGCCGACCCGCACTGCGATTTCTGGTTCCCATTGTGGTGTCAACCACAGTTGTAACAAACTCAAAAGTTCTCAAACTTCTTTGTTCCCTTAGTCATCGCTGTCTTTACATGACACCCAAACATCGCCCCTCTCCAAGCTTAACGGTACGGTTTGTTCAGCTTGTTCAGCAGTTCGGCTGCTGGTGTATGAATTGTTAGCTGGCGGTTGCTGAATAAACATCTTTGTTTTGGACTCAACCGCTCATTCATTTGCTGTACCAGACTGAGCAAAACAAACAGCAGCGACGTGACTGATGTGTTCGGGAGTGAAATGAATCAAATAAACCGGTCCTGTATTGATTCACTCCTGTTGGACTGCCCAAAAGAATTTAGTTAAGTAAAAGAATGGGTCTTCCCACCACTACAGTTCATATTATTCCTTATTTTTGTTTTTGCAGCATTAGGGTGCTGGTTAAAGTCCCACATGTAAGAAATGTCTTGTAAGCAATACAGCATATTGTAAAGTGTCTAAAATTGAAACATGCACTTTAGTTAATTTCTACAATGTCTGCATAATATTTATTTTATCACCAGGCCAACATTTCTTAATATTTGACTTTTGAAATGCTATCGCCAAAGTCTCACTAGTGATGATGCACTGCACCTTAGCCTTACATAGCAGTATGTCTTGTTCCAGACTCACTCAGTGACCCAGAATCACAGAGACTAAACCCTTTCAGTGCACAGCTTCTGTCTCTTCTTTACAAGCCTCAAAGTGAGATCTTTTAATGAGATCTTCCTCTTACAGAAAATCACTCCTGTTTTAGTTTGCAGGAAGAGGTCTGCACAGGCAAAGCAATGCAGCAGGGCATCAATTTACAAGACAGTTGATAATAAATACATTTTTACAAGGGGCATACACCAAATATCAACTGTTTGGAGAAGGCTAGGGTTAGCATGTTTTTACATATTGTGCAACTGTCATTATGTATCTCCAGGCAATCTTTCACTGAGAATTCACACTCCATCTACTGTCTGGATGTTTCTGCTTCATCTAGTGTTGCCATGGCTATTTGGGACTAGCTGCTGATGTAATATATACCAGTCAGGGGCGAGACGTCCCCTGTTGTGTTGGGATAGCAGTTGACAAGCATGTTGTCATTCTATGCCATCTGGATTTCACCTCTTTAACTAAACACCTTCTCTGTAGTCCTGCTCCTGTCAAGGCCAAGTGCCGGTTCAGTACTGCTGCCTTCAGGTAACAGTGATGACAACTCTCAGTGATGACAACTCTCACGCTGCCTAACCTTTGGCTTTCCAGGCAGTCGGGAAATGACATATTTCACACCAGTGCTGAACATTTTGGGCCAGTATCATGTGTTTATATGGGCTTTTACTTTGAGAGATTGTTATAGCCTTTTTTACTCATCAATTATGAATTGCACGTCAGATTAAAGAGGTTATAAATCACTGCTGTTATCACTTTATTACATTAGTAACTTGATATTTGTAAATGTATCAGTTTGGTCCTGGTCAGATGGTGCAGATGCTGAGTCTGGGTAGAGTCATTACTGGTATGCTGATGAAGGCCACAGCATATCTGGAACGTGCCGTTTCTTTTTAATATGGTCTTTTGAACTGCCCATGCATTATTTTTTTAACTGAAGTGTGTCTTCAAATCCTTCATCATTAAACTACCCCAAACAAAAGAGCACCCTCAACAAAAAACGCCACAGAACCTAATGGAAGCACAATCTGTCCTCTCCTCTTTGAATAACATCATCTTCCTCTATATTGCCACTGGTGCCCTGCTCCTCCATAAAAGGCTCAGTGAAGCTCAAAACAGAGCTATATTTCAACTTTCAATCTCTCGAGCCAATCACTCCACTTACCTTTCATTCTGTATTTTTCTCTTCTCCCTGTATCTCTCCCCGCATGCTTTTTCAATTTCATTTTACACTCAATTTCTGCCAAGACAAATAGGAGATTTGATATGTTATTTAATGTTGTGTTGGTTGCGGCTAAGCTAACTTTAGCTTGTATTTAGCTTTGCTGTGTCAAACGGAGCTAAATGCAAGACAGTAAACTCCTCGCCTGATTATCGCTTCACCTGACTGCTAGCATGCCGCCGTGCAGTAGATTTTTCTTGCAAAGGTTGTGGCAATTTTTTTGAATGTTGTATCATATAGTTTATAATTCTGGAAACTCTGTCACACACAAGATGATTTTCACCTCAATTTAATCAAATCAGTGCATATGTCACATAAAGCTGTAACATCATTCAAAGAACTTTTAAAGGTAACTTCCAGTACAACAACTCACGCTAGAAGAGCGATCCCCACCAGCTATGTGAGGACACAATGTCTATACACTGACCATGTATTGCAATCTTAAAGGTGCACTATGCAAATTTGGCGGGGATCAACTGAAGTGAGGACTGCTTCTTGTTGTTAAACACGGTATGAACACGCAATTTATCAATGAGTCAGGACGACTATGAGCACCATGTAGACAATAAGGAAAAGGATTCTGATCACTGAATCTTGCAGAAAGACACATGACAGTCTATTTCATGACATTTCCGTGTCAGTGTCGGTTTTTGACCGAGCTGAGAGTGCTTTTGCTTTTTAACCAGCAGACTCACCCATCACATTTTGTGCGCGTTTGGTTTCTTACATGCTTTATGTCAGCTGATGTCAGTTGGTGTCAGTCTAACTGGTCCGCACTTCAATCAACCCCAAGGCAATTTTTGCGTAGTGCACCTTTAACAAGCCGGAGTGGAGGAAGGAACGGTGTTTTGCGGGTGCCATAGCAATACTCTGTAGGATTAAGAAAGAATAAAGACAAGCTTTTCAGCAGTCTCCATGATTTAATTGTACTGGTTATGATCAAATAATTTTGTTCCAGGTTCCCGCTACACCCACAGTAACATTCACTTCTGCTTTTTGCTTTGGCTCATTGAACAGGGTCTGTCCCCTGTGTCAACAGGTAATAAAATTAAATATAGGCAATTAAGTGGAATGAAAATGACCTGCATTTATTAGTTTAGCTTGATAAATTTAATTTCACATCACAAGTGAAGTGAGATTGTGTTTGTTATGTATTGTTTTCAGATCTTTTATTTTATTTATTTATTTATTTATTTTTTGAGTCATTGATTCATTGATTCATTGACTGAATGATTGTCTGAAAAATAACAGCAAGGATGGTTGATCTTGGCAAAATGACAAAATGGCAAAATGGCTCTGGCATGTGCTTAGTTTCATTCAAAGGTTGTAAGTTATATATCATCATTAATCAGGTTTTAAAATACTAAAATAAGACTGCAGGGTAAATTATAGACTTCTGAGATACAGTTTCTACGGGTTTCATGTTTACTGTAAATAACATCTAAGACTTCTACTGAAATATCTGTGGATTCAGAAGCAACAAGTTGTCCTATTTATTGTTAAATTAAGCTTCAAGAGCCATTGCTCCATTGGGAAAAGAGAAACATTGAGGTGTTTTATTTTCCTGTTTTGACAGTATTAGGTAATTGTCAGAACAAAGTGGTTATGCAAAAATATGCTCATCTTGTGTTGTCTATCCCAAGGCTGGACTTCTTCCCATCCATTTTCTTCAAACATTCATTCCTCTGTGCAATAAAATGCTGCAGCCATTGGCTAACTTGGCACAGATTAGAGGGCATTAAATACCTCACACAAAATAGCTCTTTTTGGCTCAGTAACTTGGGAGACATTCAATTAATTTCCTCATTCTTCCTGCTTTATAACTGACATACAAAATACATATTAATTAGGTTAAAACTGCCAAAGGTTGGCAGTGCAAAGTGCAGCCTGCTTCAGACACTGTTGAGAGGAATCTGCTCTGGTTTGGTTAACACTAAAAGATGCTATTTCTTCAGTCATACCTGAAGAAATAACATGAAGCATTTAAGTTCTGATGAACCTGCAAACTATGAAATTCAGACTATTAGCATTGGATAAATTCAACATATTGTGTGTCACTGTGGCTATAGGATGATGATGAAAAAGAAGTGAGTTCACTAATACATATCTTAACTCTCCAATAAATCACAAACCAAAATTCCAACACAATATTTTGTCTTAAAAAGTCACATTTTCCTTTCAGTCTCCTAAGGGCAAAATCTGTTCCAATGCTATTTGTGTAAGAAAGTGCTGTCATTTTAGATTTGGCCTTGATTAAAAAGTCTTCACAGCTGACCCCCATGTGACTTTTCTCTAGCTGCAAGCCAGGCTCAGATAAATTCTCTCTGGCAGAGAGGCAGGGAAAGATAAAGAGCAGAGAGAGGCAGAAAATTACCCTTCCATATATTCTCCACAAATGGAGGCTCTTGATCATGAAGTAATATTTATTTATTTACTTATTTATTTTATTTTATTTTATTTTATTTTATTTTTAACTCCAGTCACATGGCTGTAGCTGGGAAACAGTGTTTTTTTTGTTTGTTTGTTTGTTTGTTTGTTTTTGTAGGTCAACTCAGTAATGCAGTAATGTTGTAAGGAAATGGCGTGGAAAGGGTGATCTGTTTCCAAGTTTACTGTGACACAATAGTCTCTCTTCCAAGATACTGAGCTGCAGTTCACTTAGCCTTACATTTTATTTTTGGGTTTTTTTTAGCTAGCTAACTGCTCAGCAGGCTAATTTAGCTAAGCAACCCATGCTAAAGTTAATGCCCTTGTAACCCACTCAGTCAATTCAGTTTTGGTTAGAAGATGATGCAGAGGGTGCAGAGAGGCCTGATTAGCTTTTTTTTTTTTTTTTTTTGACTGATTGGCCAATAAAACCGGTAGATCGGCCCATTAGTCATGATTGATTCTGGGCTGGTCCAATCACAGCCGAGGGCAGAGGGCCCCTCACCCTTGGGCCTTGGCTGTCAAACTTTAAGGGGACCGCGAGGATGGTGTACTGGTGGGTGGTGTCTGATCGATTGTGGTGGGATCAAAATGCCAGGGCTCATCTTTTGCTCCAGTCCAGACCTGTATATAGCTATGCTGTTAAAGTGGGCACAAAACTCCCATGCATCAAACTTAACCACCTTGCCCTTAACAGTACCACAGGAGACAGAAAACTTATATATCAAGTTTATTATATACTTAATATATACTTATATGCATGAAATAAGTATTAAATGAAAAGTTTGGAAAATGAAAATAAGAGGAAAAAGAAAAGCTTTAATGATTAACAATAGGCCTACATGTTTTTAATGACTATTAAAACAAAGTGAAACCAAGTGGTTATATTTTAATGAATAGTCTTCTGTTGTGAATGTTTAATGTATTTTCTTGAATTAATGCAGAACTGCAGTTTTTTAATTGTAGTGTAATTTGTAGGAAATAGAAAAGAAGAACAAAATTATTAAAACAAAGTTTCTCTCTGAAAAATAAAAAACAAAGCGCACATTTTCATTTCTTAAAGAGCATGACTGTGTCTCTCCTTTGCGTAATGCATTCACTCATTAAATGATAATAGCTCAAGTGCACATTTTCTTGAGAACTGAGATCCAATAGTGATGAAAACATAGATCGCTTTAAACAAATAAGAAAAATTTTACAGGGTCATGAAAATGTATATTATGGCTTTAACAACCCATCCCTTGCATATAAGCGCCTCTGATCTTTCCCTCCTCTTCCCTGCACTTCTCCAATTCAATGAGAGGAATGAGCCTTTTTCATCTTGCCAATATATTGAATCTTAGCAAAATGGAGTTAGCAACTGTCATCTT